>PVJS01023620.1:0-29426 GCA_004027185.1 Glis glis
GAGAGAGAGAGAGAGAGAGAGAGAGAGAGAGAGAGCTGAGGCTGGCCGTGAACCCAGATCCTCCGGTCTCTGCCTCTCAAAGTACTGGGATTACAAGTGTGCGCCACCACACCCGGCCACCATTTAGTAGTTATTGTGTCACCAAAAAATAGACTTCAAAATTATGATTACCATAGAACCAAGATTATAAACGGATGTACTCTTTTGACAAATAGCTCTTCAAAGCCTTAGGAGAGATCAAGCTAGAATTCAGTAGTTACTGCTTTTTAGCAAAAACTTTTAAATTTTAAAAACTTTAAGATTTATGTAAAAGGTTGTGAATAAAGTATAGAATCTCCCATCCAGTTATTATACTAGCCACATTTGTCACAACATTGTCACCAACAATGGATGTGTTGCTGTTAACTAAACTCCAGATATTATTCAGATTTCACTCCTGTTTCCTTAAAGTCCCTTTGGGCTCCAGGATACTATCCAGGGTACTACATTACATGTGATCCTCATGTCTCCTTCGTCTTCTCTGGTCTGTGACAGTCTCCTGTCCTTTCTTGTTTTTGATGACCTTGACAGACTTGAAGAGGACTGGTCAGGTGTTTGATAGAATGTCCTTCGTTGTAGGCTTCCCCAATGCTTTGCTCATTGTCCACTGGGGCTGAGTTTGGAGAACATTAAAGAAGTGAAGCACCTTCACGTCACATATCATCGAAGTTACATCTCGGGGAAGTTCGCATAGATCATTCAGTTAAGATAGCGTTTGCCAAGCCGGGCGTGGTGGCGCACGCTTGTAATCCCAGTACTTTGGGAGGCGGAGACCGGAGGATCCGGGTTCGTGGTCAGCCTCAGCTCTCGCTCTCTCTCTCCCTGTCTCTCTCTCCCTGTCTCTCTCTTTCTCTCTCACTCCTTAGCGAGGCCCTCCGTAACTTCGTGAGACCTGGTTTCAAACTAAAAGTATAAAAAATAGGGCCGGGGGCGTAGTGTGGAGGTAGAACGCCCCTGGGTTCCATCCCTAGTACCGCAAAAAAAAAAAAAAAAGATAGCGTTTGCCTCAGAGCCGGGCGTGGTGGTGCACGCTTGAAATCCCAGTACTTGGGAAGCTGAGACAGTAGGATTGCAGGTTCTCAGCCAGCCTCAGCTACTTAGTGAGGCCCTCGGCAACTTAGTAAAACCCTGTTTCAAAATTTAAAAAAAGGCCGGGCATGGTGGCACACACTTGTAATCCCAGTACTTTGGGAGGTGGAGACTGGAGGATCCAGGTTGGCGGCCAGCCTCAGCTCTCTCTCTCTCTCTCTCTCTCTCTTCCTGTCTCTCTCTACTTAGTGAGGCCCTCCATAACTTCGTCAGACCCAGTTTCAAAATAAAGTATAAAAAATAGTGCTGGGGGTGTAGCGCGGAGGTAGAACGTCCCTGCGTTCATTCCCCGGTACTGCAAAAAAAAAAAAATTAAAAAAAAGAATAAAATGGGGCTGGGGGTGTGGCTCAGAGGTAGAGTGTCCCTGGGTATTCAATCCCCAGTAATCCCCCCACAAAGGAAAGGTAATATTTGCCTCATCAAGAACACAAACAATAATAAATGTTGGAGAGGATGCGGGGAAATAGCAACTCTTATACACTGCTGGTGGGACTGCGAACTAGTACAAGCACTATGGAGATCAGTGTGGAGGTTTCTCAGAAGACTGGGAATGGAACCACCATCCGACCCAGCTGTTCCACTTCTGGGCATCTTTCCAAAGGAACTGAAGTCAGAATATTATAGTGATACATGCATGTCCATGTTTATACATCACAACCCACACTCACCAAATTATAGAACCAGTCTAGCTGTCCATCCACAGATGAATGGATCACAAAACTGTGATATATACTCACGGTGGAATTGTACTCAATCATAAAGAAAAAATTATGTCATTTACGGGAAAATGGATGGAATTTGAGAATATTTTACTAACTGAGATTTTCCAGTTTCAAAAAAACTAACAGTTGCATGTTTTCTCCCAAATATGGAAGCTAGATAGAAATTAGGAAACAAGAGTAGCATCGAATAGAAGAGCAGAGACTCCAATGGAGTGATGGAGGGGTTTAGATGGAGGGTGACGCAGACATAAAGAGTGTAACAGTTGAAATAATGCTGTGCATGCATATAAAATTACCAATTCCATCTCAAAGACATGTACAGGGAAGGGGAGGGAGGGGGCAGAAGCCGGAGGGAAGTGCTCCCAGAGCTGTGCGCGTGTATGTTGCTGTCACTCTATACCTCTATACCTATAATTACACTCTATACCCATAATTACAATTCACCAAATAAAAGTATATAACTTTTTGTGTGTGGTACTAGAGATTGAACCCAGAGGCATTCTACCTCCAAGCTACTCCCCCACCCCTACTTTATTTTTATTCTGAAACAGGGTCTTGCTAGGTTGATGAAAGTCTCACTAATTTGCTGAGGCTGTCCTTCAACCTGCGATCCTCCTGTCTCAGCCTCCCAAGTACTGGGATTACAAGTGTGCACCACCATGTCTGGCTAAAAGTATAAAATTTTTAAAAAGATAGTGTTGGCCAATTTTCTGCACTCTGATGTTACTTTTCTCCCTGTCCCATACTCCATTCTTCGGAAGCAAGTCACTAAGTTCAGTTCATACTCAAGGAGAAAAGGGAGGATTCAATATGTTTTTGAAAAATCTATCCAGAAAGTCAAGCACAATTTTCCTATAGCAAGCAGAAGCAACAGAAATCAGGTCAGTAATGACTGTCTCCAATTATGAAGTTGTAATATGCTTTCTCTAATCTAACGGGACATTTATGTCCTCCCTACTTTAGAAGAGAGACAGCTCACTTTATCGGAGGAGGTAAGAATGGAAGGAAGGGAGAGAGGAAAGAGAAAGGGTATCCACGGGTTAGCTATTTGTCTAATTGCACAGCTCTTTAATGTAAACTTCTGTATTTTCAAGGTGCTTTTATCAGAGAGTGTTGTTTAAAATGGAATTGGCGAGGTGTCTGGGAGTAGAGCGGGAGGGAAAAGTAAAACCAGGTTATGTAAAATAAAATTCCTGAGGTTATCGTGTAAATGGCTCTAAAAATGTGTTACTCTCTAGTAGTTTAGAAGCCACAGTGGTAGAACTTTGAAAGAAGTAATAACATACATAGCATTTTATTTTGAATATCCTTTGAGTATTTATTTTCTCACTTATTAAATTCATATTTACAGTTATGCATTATTCCGCACACAGAGCTGTGGGTTGGACAAGTTCAAGAGTCATCTGCTTTTATCAAAGAAAAAAACTCCTGGGAAAAATCAAAATAAGGGGCCACAGAGACAAACAATAAACAAGTAAATAAATCATTGAATGAGATAATTTTGATAAAAATGAGTCTAAAAATTCTCACTCTGTGGACAATAAAACGTGTAGAGAGCGGCCACTGTATGTTGTCTGGCTTCAGCTCTGATAATGTGATAGTTTGGGTCGTTGCTGTGGGTGTTTTGCTTTGCGTGTTTTTTGGTTTGTGTTTGTTGTCATTCTTGTGTCTTCTATGCCACCCTGCTGTAGTACAAGTCCTAGGAAAGAGGAAAAGGGCATAAGAGAGGGAAATAGAGATAGTATAAACCTGAAGTGAATGCTACCCATAAAGCTTCTCATCTCAAGCAAGTAGAATGATCAGAGATTATATTCTAATGCTAAGACCCTGCAATAGATATATTTAGGGCAGTCTACATATCTATAAGAGGTATAAGCTCTTTAAACAAATGCATCCAAATGAATATTTTTCAGGTAGATTAATCTCCTTAGTATATTAAATATTTAATAAAATGATACTCAAAATTCACAAAGAGGTCAGAAAATGTTGAGAAAACAATGGGCTAATGATATGGCCATTGACGTTACTATTTTGATGGGACCAGTATTAATAATTTAGTATTTTTGTTGTTGGTGAGGGTTGGGTTTTTTGTTGTTATTATTGTTGTTGTTGTTGTTGTTTTTGATGCTGGGGATTGAACCCAGGAACATTCTACCTCTAAGCTGCACCACCAGCCTTATTTTATTTTTATTTTGAAAATAGAGTCTCACTATGTTGCTGAGGGCTAAGTTGCTGAGGCTGTCCTCAAACCTGCGATCCTCCTGTCTCAGCCTCTCAAGTACTGAGCTACACCCCCAGCCCTATTTTCTTTTCTTTTGAAACAGGGTCTCACTAGGTTAATGAGAGTCTCACCCTAACCCTGTCTCAGCCTCTCAAGCACTGGGATTACAAGCCTGCACTACCATGCCCAGCTGAAGATGCTTTTTAAAGAAAGTAACAGTAATTAGTAAGGTATGGCTTATTAGTAATATAAAATTAACTTTATTGCCTAAAAGTTCAAAACTAGAGGTCTACTTTCACTTATAGAAAAAGATTTAACTTATCATATGTCCTCTGAATGAAAGCTAGAGTAAGTTTTCATTAACATATGCCATTTACTTTAAATTAAAATTTAAATGACCTACTGTGGCTGCTATTTGATCATTTAATTATCAATCACATTATGTATAGCCACCAATTTAATTACTAATATAATTAGGGTGACAGCCCTCTCTTTAGACCTATGTCCACCTCAAAAGAAAAAATGACATAACTCTTTACAAATAATAAGGTAATCAATGCATAATCTTTGATGTCAACCAAAATTTGAGTAGTGCTGGGCCAACTTTTCGATGAGCAGATTTCTAGAATTGAGCTGCACACATCTCAATACCATGGCTCCCAGCCCTTCCGTGAAGACTCTAGGAGAGTCACCAGGTCTCCATGGGGGAGGTTTGGCGATGGCGGGCAGAGCTGACTTTTTAAAAGCTACGGCTCCCTCATTTGCTAGCTGGCTGTGGGCCACTCTTCTGCCCTCAGGTAGCCGACACGCCTAGATATTCCAGAGAGGCGCCTTTCATCTCAGGTTGCCCTAACAAGCCAATGTGCATCGGAAGTAAACCAAATGAGTTAAAACATTAGTCTTTGTCATAGAAGGATGCGTCACTTATACTTGCTAGACCCGGCTACTCCCTGCTTCCCACCTTTTTTTTTTTAATCTGGCAGGGGTGAATTTCTGGCATAAATGATAGGCGATTCAATTAAATTTCATTTAGTAAATAGTGTTCCTACTCTTTCACTCTTTGCCAGACATTGTGCAAGGCACAACAGTAATCACACTGAAGTCTTTGCCCCTGAGGCATATATAATTTAGGGAGATAAAGGGACAATTTTGAAACATTAGATTAAGTGTAAAATGACAGGCGGGAGATGGTGCCTGTTGAGAGATTCTTAATCCAGCTTTCTACAATCATGACAGTCAAGAGGAGGTAAAGTCTAAGCTGAGACCTTAAAGTAAATAGAATTTAGCCAGGTGTGGTGGTGCACACCTGTAATCCTAGTACTTGAGAGGCTGAGACAGGAGGATCATAGGTTCAAGGACAACCTCAGCAACAAAGCAAGACTCTCAGCAACCTAGTGAGATCCTGTTTCAAAACACAAAATAAAATGGGCTGGAGGTAGAATGCCCCTGGGTTCAATCCCCAGTCCCTGTCCCCACCCACAAACACATAAAAAATGTAAATAGAATTTAACCGGCACAGCTCCCACTGTCTCCCATGCTACTAAATCTAATGCTGGATTCTCAATCTTCATCTTGCTTGAACTATCAACAGCTTTGACATACCTGCTCATTTCCACATCTTTATAAAACCGTCTCCTCTTGGCTTCCAGAAAAGTCTGCTTTCCTGTTGTGTCTGTCACTAATTCCTTCCATCAATCTTCTCTGTTTCTCAGCTACTCTGAGGCAGATCAGAGCACCTCTGGGCTCAGTCCTTGAACTGGTTCTCTTTTCTTTCTACTTTCAATCTCTTGGTGTACATCCAGTGTCATGTTCTTATATGTCTTCCATATAAGACATATATGGTGCTAATGATTTCCAAATATGTATTTCCAGCCCAATCTTCTCTCCTGAATCCAGAATTATCTACTAAATACCCTATTCAAAACTCTCCACTAAGATTACTGATAGAGGTTGCAATCTTTTAACATATTCAAAAATAAACTTTTTTTTTCTTTTTTTTTTGTGTGGTGCTGGGGATTGAACTCAGGGGCATTCTATCTCTGAGCTACAACCCCAGCCCTTTCCATTTTTTATTTTGAAACAGGGTCTCGCTAGGTTGCTGAGAGTATTGCTAAATTGTTGAGTCTGGCCTTGAACCTAATATCCTGCTGTCTCAGCTTCCCAAGTACTGGGATTACAGGCACGCACCACCACGCCCAACTCAAAATAAACTTCTAACACTTCCCTCTCATATCTGCTTTTAAAAATACTCTTATTGGTGCACCGTAATTAGACATCACAGTGATATTCAAAGTGATACATTCTTACATCCACATATCACCTGGTGTTTTCCTCTCCACATTCAAGCCTGCTTCTCCACTCCTCCCTTCTAATGTCTGCTTTTTACGTCATCTTTCCCACTTAGTTAATGGTAACCAGACTTCAGGTTAGTCAGGACCAAAAGCTTGATATAATCTCTGAACCTCCTCTTCCTCCTTCATCTTACATGAACCCATTAATACTTTCTATGGACTCTTCCGTAAAAACCTACCTGAAATGGAATTACTTCTTATCAGCATCACTGGCAGCTTAAGCCACATTCAGGACTCATCTGCGTTGTTTTGAGAGCTTCTTCATTCGTCTGCTCACTCATTTTGTCCTTCTCCACCATCAGTCTTTTATAAACAAAGAAGCCAGATTATGTTACACATTTTTTCCAGCACCAATGGCTTTCATTCCTATGGCTTCCAGTTTCATTGAGAGAAAATCCAAAAGCTACTAGGCCTTTGTGCTGGGCCCTCTCCCCTTTGCTCTCTCTGCCCCAGTGGTAACGGTCTCTGTGCTGCTCTTGGCATTATTTGATAAGACCAGCTGATTGGTGTGGACATGGATGCATGAAGGAGAGATGGAATTAGGATTAATATCTAAATTGACAACGTGGGCCACCAGGGATGTGGTGAGGCATTCACTAGAAAGGGAGTAGGGGTGGAAGATCAGCTTTGAAGTTGACAGGAGGAGAGATAATGAAGGTAGTTTTGAAAATGTTGAATTTGAGTTGCCTCTGAGATATCTACAGAAAAGCAGCACTCGCTTGATACATGGCTTTGGAGCGCAGAGGAAGATCTCTGTTGTACGTTTACAGCTTTTGTGTATGTGTATGGGTGTGGGGGTACTGGGGATTGAACCCAGGGGCTTTCCACCTCTACGTTACACCCCCAGCCCTTTTTTGTTTGTTTGTTTTTTAACTTTAGCAACCTAGACTCTTCCTAGGTTGCTGAGAGTTTCACTACATTACTGAGGCTGTCCTCGAACCTTCTATCCTCCTGTCTCATCCTCCCAAGTACTGGAATTACAGGTATGCACCACCATGCCTGACTACCTTCACATCTTTATTGTGCAATTACAAGATTATTTAGTAATCCAAGGCATGACACTTGAGGTCCTGCGGAGTGGACCTGGCGGTGACATAGTTATGGACCCTCGTGAGCAAGGGGGAGGCAACACCATCAGCCTTCCTTACCTGCGGGCTCCACACCCATGGAGCCAACCCACCATGCGTGGAGAATCTTGGGGAGCTGGGGCTTGGATATCAGACCCCAGAGTTCATGCTCTTAACCATAGTCACTCCTTTTTTTTACTAATAAGATGACTGTCAAGATTTTAGACATTACTTGTTCCTACAACTCATTCAAAGACTGAGAGAGCTGGCCAGTAGCCCCCAACAGAGTTTCCTTCCCCCTTATTAGCCAGAACTGGGTCCTGTGTCCACTCCTACGACAACTCCTGCTGGTGGGAAATGGGGCTACGTGCCCGTGAATACAGCGCCACTTGATACTTGAAACACATTTAGGTCTGTTAAAAAATAAAAGGTCGCTATTGATGAGGTGATGCTCTTATGGAAACTGAGGGAGGACAGTGCCTCAAAACAAAGGGAATAACAACCATGCATTTTAACTATTATTATCAAGTTAAGTAAGGTGAGTCTTGGGAAGTATTATTTGGATGAAATGGCGAAACAATCACTGGCAACCTTTTTGATAATAATTGCTGAAAAGAGTGAGGTTGGACTGAAGTGTTTCAAAGTGATGAAGATAGACAGAGAATGAAACAACTTTGAAGTGGAGAAAAGGGACTGAAAGCAGTAGATAAGGGACTGTGAAACTAAAAGTATTTTTCCTTCTTTAATTAATTAATTTATTTATTTATTCATTCATTTATTTATTTATTTTGTGGTATTAGAGATTGAACCCAGAGGCAGTTTACCTCTGAGCTACATCCCCAGCCCTTTTTATTTTATTTTTATTTATTTATTTATTTGTTTTGTTTTGAAACAGGGTCTCCCTAGGTTGCTGAGAGTCTTGCTATGTTGCTGAGGCTGGTCTCGAACCTGCGATCCTCCTGTCTCAGCCTCCCTAGTACTAGGATTACAGGCGTGCACCACCACAACTGGCAATTTTTCTTATTTTAAATGAGAAATTGACTTGAGTGTGTCTAAATATTGATGGGAAGGAAGTGGGAGAAAGAAACTAGAGAAATGAATCAAGAGAGGCTGGGACCTGAAGAACAATGAAGTAACTGCCAGGGCGTTAGGTCTCTTCCACTGATATAATGGTTTAGATAAAGAGGTCTAGATTTAAGAAAATTTGTAAATATAAAATTAGGAATTTAGTGTGGCTCCTACCTACTGACTCTCTTGTATCCAGGTGGAAGTGTTAGATGGCAGGACTTTTCCCTGACTTGGTGCAGAAGGTGAATATTCTGTTTTGTTTGTTTTGTTTTGTTTTGTTTTGTTTTGTTTTGTTTTGTTTTGTTGGTACTGGGTTGAACCCAGGGGCATTCTGCCTCTGAGCTACATCCCTAGCCCAATTTTATATTTTAATTTGAAATAGGATCTCACTAAGTTGAAGGCCTCAAAAAATTGCTGAGGCTGGCCTTGAACCTATGAACCTCCTGTCTTGGCTTCCCAAGGACTGGGATTACAGTCAAGTACCACCACACCCAGTAAAAGGTCAATATTCTGACAGCCCTTTAAGACTTCTCATAAAAATGTGACAGTCCTGACAATATTGATCCTAGTTAAATGTAGCATCTCAGATCTCAGTGACAGCCACATCACAGATAATTCTGTAGAAATACTCATTTACTATTTCACATAAAGATAATATATTATTGTTTTCACTTTTAAAAAATTGTGTGTCACATGTTCCTGAATGGATTTGAATTCTCTCAAAACTAGAATTTCAGCTGGGCGTGGAGGCCCAAGTTTGTGATCCTAGTACTTGGAAGGTCGAGACAGGAAAATCACAGGTTTGAGGATAGCCTCAACAACTTAGCAAGATCCTGTTTCAAAATAAAAAAAGAGGGGGGAAGATAGAACTCCCCTAGGTTCAATCCCCAGTACCAAAAAGAAAAAAAAATAGAATTTTTTCTTTTTTTTTTTAAAGGAAGTAAGACAGGCTATTTATTAACAGGTTCCTGTTCCTAGATAATTTCCTCCCTACCTCCACCTCCAATTAAGGGACTTTGCCTGTGCAACCCCCCCCCCCCACACACCACCACCACCAACAACAAATAAATGTAAGGGATCCTGAAGAAATCAGCATTAAGATTGGAGTGCTAGAGGTTTGTCCTTTTGCTATGGTCCCTATTGCTGCTCATTCATGATTCTCCACACTAAAACAGGATGACCTTTTTCTGGAGAAATCAAACACACAGTTTATTAACTCTCAAAACTAACATAGTAGGAGATTCGCAGGATGGGATCCGAACCTCCTGACTTGGCCTCAAGTGTGAGAAGCTGACTGAACATGCAGCGTCGGCTTGTCTTCTGTGTGGCCTTTGTCTCTGTGTGTCTTTTTGTCATACCTTAATGCAGGACTATCTAAATCATGGGGTGGCCATTTGTATCAAAGGATGGGCGACAGTAATAATAATAATAATAGTCCAGTCACAATACAACCATTCTGGGGTTTCTCACATGTAAAGGTGAGAATTTTATAAATTAATTTTACATGTGCAATAAACAAATTCCTGCTGGCTAGCAGGCAGAATGCCCGTGATTTAATGAGATTCACACTCTAAGCAAAACTGGGTGTCAGAATTAGAAAATGGATTCTGAAATGATAGATCACCTAGGTGCAGCACATTTTTCTGAATCACCAAAGGGTGCCCATCTGAATCATCGTTGACCATAAGTCATATGGGGCCATGTAGAAACGACCGTCTCTACATAACTAGAAGGAGTGGGAGTGGATGGTGGGTGAACCATAAAAATAAGACTTCTCCCTACTTAAAATTAATCATAGTCCATAAAATGTCACTGGGTAAATAAGTAAAGCAGGCCCTATCATGTCCTGAACTTAATTTTAGTCTAACAGTAGGAGATGAAGCTTAATGTTTAATTTACTGACAAGTATGTCTCTTCCAGTTCCAGAGCAGACAGGAAGCAGGTCATTCATTCATCCATTCATTTATTCTTTTACGTGTGCATTATTAACTTTATTTGTTTATTTATTTATTGGTACTGGGGATTGAACCCGGGGGCATTCTACCTCTGAGCTACACCCCCAGCCCTGTTTTATTTTTTATTTGGAAACAGAGTCTCACTAAGTTGCTGAGGCGGCCTGAGAACATGTGATCCTCCTGTCTCAGCCTCCCAAGTACTGGGATGACAGGTGTGCAGGTAGCAGTTATTTATTAAATGGCAAATTTCAGACCAGGAACCAGGAATTCAGACAAATGTGGACCTTGTTGCTTTTGAGCACTTTACAATCCAGTCTAGCGCCTCACAGTCCAGTTGTGAATGATTTTCATTGGACGGTGACCATCTAACTAATCATTTTTACTTAAGAGATTCATTCCTCTGAGCTGTGTAATTAATAAAATTCACCGTGTTTTCTGTTCTTTTTATCTCTGTGCAAAAGGCAGCTTTTAAAAAGGCAGTATAGAATACTGGTTCTGAAAGGGCAGTGCTTTTTCAATGATTGTAGAATTAGTTGAAAAACAATTACATCCCATTTTAGAAAAGAAATGTACAAACCAGTAGAAATTGTTCCCACGGATTATTTCAGGTATGTAGCAAATGTTTCATACAAAAAATTTCTAATGAACAGTAAAACCATGCAAAGAAAGCAGCAAATTAATGATTTGGCCAGACCCAGAGATAAAAAGCACATGGTCTTAATACTCTGGCCTATTCCTGGAAATTTTTTTCTGAAATCTCTTAAATATAAAGAAAGGTATTTTTCATGAGTTAATTCATCTAGCCCAAATGCCTTTGACATCTTGTTTTCCATGCAAATTAATTAATTCAAGTATTTTTTGTACTGTTAAAGTTTAAATAACCATTCATAGCCAGGTTTGGTGGTGCATGCCTGTAATCCCAGTCCTTGGGAGGCTGAGACTGGATGATAGCAGATTCAAGACCAGCTTCAGAGACTTAACAAGACTCTCAGCAACCTAATGAGACCCTGTTTCAAAACAAAAAATAAAAGATGGCTGGGAGTATAGCTCAGAGGTAGAATGCCCCAGTACACACACAAAAAGAATGTACTATCACATAGAAGAATTGGAAGACAGGCATGGAACAAAAAATTGATTATCTGAACACTAAGTAATACAATTTTTTAGTTCAGCCAATAGAAGAATATTAATCAGAGAAGAGAAAAAATATCTGAAATTTAATCAAGGAAAACTATAGAAATACAACATCTAACTGGCTGCTAACAAACCACCCTCCCACCAGCTTTACATCCTGCATAGCAGCAGAAAACTGTAGAGGGACTGTCACTAGTCATCCAAAGCATGTCGCTAAAGGTGTGGTAGGGAGGGGCTATTAAAATTCTCCTTTTTTCCTTGCCAGAAAGACATTCATACTAAAATTATTCCAAATCATTGCAGTAACTACATGATCGGACTCGTCTCCATGATTCAGTATATGAGTCATGGCAACTCATGTCATGATAATTGACTATTTCATCAATAAGGTATATTCCACACGATCGTACTCCATCCCATGGTCTATTATGCAGCCATTGAAAATCATTTAGAACTGTGCGAGTTGACATAGAGGAATTTCCATGAGGTGAGAAAGTTAACAAGTACTAATGACCAATTATTGAGTGTTCATGTATGCCAGTGTTTCCCATGTGTTAGCATACTTCATCTTCAACCAAGTGCTATTGCTATTCTCTCATTTTATTTTATTTTATTTTATTTATTTTTTTTTTTTGCGGTACTGGGGACCCGGTTTCAAAATAAAGTATAAAAAAATAGGGCCGGGGGTGTAGCTCGGAGGTAGAACACCCCTGGGTTCAATCCCCGGTACCGCAAAAAAAAAAAAAAAAAGAAATAGCATTTTATTTTCCCCTACTTGTCCCTATTTTTCCTCATATATTATTTTCTCCTTTTGTTCCACCCCATTGATTAAAATTCAGAAGTTACTATAATTTCTCTCTTTACTCTTATAAGAAGGGTAGTTTTTACTCCCTGGGATGGTTTCATTTTAGTAATTAACATGTCCAGAACCGTGTAATAAAAAAAAATGCCAAAGGCATAAGTTAAACATATTCCTTCCCCAATTCCAGGCTACAGAGAAAGAAGAGGGAAAGAAAAGGGACGAGGAGAATGGCCCTATTCCATTCTATTTCTCTTCCTAGTGTTTTAGTCATCTTTGTGACTAAAAAGTCATTTCTAGCCTAGTTGCACTGAGCTCAAAGAACACTCTTTAAGTAATTTCAATCCTGGAAATTTGTTGCAATTTATTTATGGCCCAGAATTAAGTTGATTTTTTTAAAAACATTCTCTGTGTGATAGAAAATAACATGTGATAATATTTCCTATGTGATAGAAAATAAAATTCATCTATAACTGTTCGGTACTATGTTCCTCACACATCAGTTAGATTGAGTTTTTTAATGAAGTTCAAATCTTTGCTATTCTTTCTACATTTTTGTCTGCTTCTCCTTATTAATGCAGTTATATTCAAGTTTCTTACTATACTCAGGCATTTGCCTGTTTCCCCTTATACTTCTGCAAATTTTTGCTTTTTATACTTTGGAGATATGTTGCTAGGCACATTCAAATTTACTTCCTATTGAACTGAACTTTATATCCTTATCAATTGATCATCTTCCTCCATGATAAATATTTTTTGTCTTAAAGTTCATTTAACTTAACAATAACATAGTTATGCTAAACTTTGTTTTTATTTCATCATGCTATGTCTTTATTCCATTCTATCACTTCCAATATTTCTCTACCTTAATATTGGTTTCTATTGTATACAATATATAGTTAGGTTTTATAATCTTATCCAATATGACATTCTGTCCTTTAATTGGAATATTATATCTCATTTAATATAATTATTGATATATTTGTATTAAACATATTCCCGTAGAAAGAAAATATTCTAAGTTAAGAAACTTGGCAGGTATGGTGGTGCGCACCTGTAATCCCTTGGGAGGCTGAGACAGGAGGATCTCAGGTCAGCCTCAGCAACTTAGTGAGTACTTCTCCCTAGTACCAAAATAAATAAATAAATAAGCCGGGCGTGGTGGCGCCCACTTGTAATCCCAGTACTTGGAAGGCTGATACAGGAGGTTCACAGGTTCGTGGCCAGCCTTAACAACTTAGTGAGGCTCCCCACAACTTAGTGAGACCCTGTTTCAAAATAAAAGAATAAAGCAGGGCTGGGGGTGTAGCTTAGAGGCATAATGCCCCTGAGTTCCATCCCCAGTACCACAATAAGCAAAATAAGTAAATAAATAAATGGAACATGAAACATGATATTTGATTTGGAAAGAGCACCTATTTTGAAACTTCTTCAAACTTTTCCATGAACTGAAAGTGAATTTTCCTCCTGCAATATAGTCTATTGCATAATGGGTAAATTACATCAAGTAATATTTACAATCTTCTCATCTTCCCTCCTATGAATTCACTGGTTTATTCCTCATTAATACATCCTACCTTAACAAAACAAATTCTGGGATGATTTCCCAGCTCTAGTATTACCCTCCTTCAACTGTCCTTGATCACTGCTACAAAGATAATCTTCCTAATACACAGTTTCCATAATATCATTCTTTAATCCAAAATATTTATCTAGACATCCTAGTCATATCTCCTGCAAGAGGTAATTAAGACCAAATCCACTAATTCTTGACATGCAAAAATGAATGACACCACAGCTAGATCTCCAAGAAACATATAATACAGCTCAATGCTATCCATTCTATTCTTTATTTTTAACTCAAGTTTTGCCTGCCAGCCCCAGTCATTCTTCCCTGGTGAGATGTCCTGTTTAGATTAGACAACTTCAGGTCTATACAGTGTGTCTCTTGGTCTCAACTCCAGTTTCTTCACCATTTTGCAAGAATAGGAGTAGTTAGGAACTTACCCACAGCTGGTCAAAAAGATGAAGAATTCCAAAAGACTGAAGTTCCAGAGAAAGTTTTGGGGGAAAGGTCTCAGTCCCATTCTCTCTCTCTCTCTCTCTTTTTTTTTTTTATTGGTGCATTGTAATCATACATCTTGATGGGTTTCAGGGTGGTAGAAGTATTCATGCACACATCAGTCAATTAGCCCTCCCCCAATTCCCACCCCCCTTCCCTCCTTCTTGTGCTCAGCATAGGAGTTGACTTTGATATATTTGTGTATGAGGGAGATGAGAGGGGGGAAAAAGGAAACACCCATTCTCTTTATATTCCTTTACCACCTCCACAGAAGGTTCCAGGCCTAGCAGAGGTTTCTGTTTCCCTGAGCTCCTAGACATTGGAGTATTCCTTAACCCTGTTATCTACCAAAACCAACTCAAAATCCTCACTGTACTTAGAACAAACAGTTTCATCCCAGTGTTGTTCACTTGTAACTCAGTAAGAGAACTACAAGCAGAGATAAATATGTAGGGCAAGATTTGATTCGGTGTTTCATTCATTCAATAAATACCTTGGGATAGATCACAAATTTTACCTTTAGATTTTAAGAGAATTGTTTTCTAATGGTAAAAAATTATAGGGCCTAGTAGAATTAAAGGATACACTGAATAATTACTTGGAAAGGAAAAGTGCCAAAGAAAAATCTCTTGTGTGTAATTATGCTGCACCAATACACGTATATGTAAAAAAGACTCATTCTGCCTGTCCCATTCATCATTAATTAATTAATTCATTCATTCATTATCATTAAGTTCTTATTATGTCTCAGGACACATTTGGTCTGGGAATTGAATGTGCAAAGGTATGGCATCGGCCCCATGAAGTTGACAGTACAGTGCTGGCTAATAGGTCAGGTGACAAGAAGGAAGTCCCAGGAAAGAACATCAGAGGAAACATAAGAGAGCAAAGAGAGAGAGGCATTTGAGAAAAAAAAAGAGAGAAGAATGTGACATTTCAGTTGAATTTTTAAAGAATGAATCTACTTTGGTCAGTTGGGGGCAGGGGAGAAAGGGCGCTGGATAATGGCAAATAAATGTTTCAAGATGGACCATAGACCAGTGAAGAAACTGCAAATTTACATTTTTTACTTCAGTAGGACTATTTTTTGTTTTTGGCAGTACCGAGAATTGAACCCAGGGGCGTTCTACCTCCGAGCTACACCCCCAGTCCTATTTTTTATTCTTTATTTTGAAACAGGGTCTCACTAAGTTGAAGAAGCCTTACTAAGTAGCTGAGTCTGGCCGCAAACCTGGATCTTCCGTTCTCAGTCTCCCAAGTACTGGGATTACAAGCGTGCGCCACCACGCCCAGGGGACTCCAGTAAGACTTTTATCACAGAGAACATTTAAGAGAGAAAATCCTTCAAATGCCCAGGCAGTGACCCAAAAGGATGATCTGAAACAGAGCAAAACTCAAAGGAAGGATGCTGAGAGGGGGCACACCAAAGACTAAATTCAATTGAGCCGGGTGCAATGGCACACGCCTGCAATCCCAATACTTGGGAGGCTGAGACAGGAAGATCAGAGATTCGAGGCCAGCCTCAGCAATTTAGCAAGGCCCTCATCAACTTAGTGAGACCCTGTTTCAAAATAAAAAATAAAATTGGGCTGGGGAGGTAGCTCAGAGGTAGAATGCCCTGGGTTCAGTCCCCAGTACCACAAAACAAAACAAAACAAAACAAAAGATTAAATTCTATGGTTGCAGTGTTTTCTCAATGGTTTCCAAAAATCCCAATTAAATTCAATTCATACAATAAACAAGTTTCCTTCCACCAGCATGACCTTACAGATAAGCCAATTCTCTGCTGAAAAATCATAATAATCCTACCTTGCATATGAAAAAAATAAAAAACCAAAGAAATTAAACAATGTTACATAGGAATTGGAGGCAGGAGCCAGTGTGTGAGAGATACTTCAGTGCTACAACTGCCATACCAGAGAGAGTAAATCAAAATACTGTATGTGGGAAAGATTATGTAGAAAAACCTTTCTCTACACTATTTACAATGTAAGAACGGATGGAGCAGGTCAGTAGCAATAAATTTTTGACTGAGATTAACAAAAGCACACACTTTTACTAATGAAATTACTTTAAAAAAAAGCACTTTCCTAAGATTTGGAACTTTCCACTTTCCAAGTTCTCACCATGTTCAAATAAGGATGGAAAAATACAGACTAGTTTAAAAAAAAAAAAACTCTTCACAGAGATAATGCACTAATTCAAAATGTGTAAATTTGAGCAGGGCATGGTGTTGCACACCTGTAATCCTGGTATGTGAGAAGCTGAGACTGGAGGATCACAGGTTTGAGGACAACCTCAGCAAGTAGAGAGACTTTCAGCAACTAGTGAGACCCTGTTTCAAAACACAAAAAATAAAAAGGGCTGTGGGTGTAGCTCAGAGGTAGAATTCCCCCTGGGTTCAATCCCTGTTCAGGATGCTATAACAAATAATCATAGATTGAGAACTTTGTAAACAAAAGAAATGTATTCTGGATGCTGGGAAGTCCAAGATCCAGGTGCTGGCCGACCCTGCCTGTGGGGAGGGCCTGCCTCCTAGTTCACGGATGCTGTCTTCTCACCATGTCCTACTTGGCGGGAGACGCCGGGGTCCTTCTCGGGAGTCTTTCATAAGGGCACTAATCTCATTGGCAGAACCCTTATGGCCCACTCACCCCCTAAAGACCCCACCTCCTAATATCATCCCTTACGGGTGAGAGTTCCAACATGCGAATGGGAGAGGGCAACGGGGATATAAACATTCAAACAAGAGCAGTGAGAACATTAAACCAGCAGAAGTGTAGATAAGGACAAGGTTGAGGGTTGTCTGGAAGTTTAAGGTTGAGGAGATGATGTACAAGTTAAAACATTTCACCAGGGCAGTAAGGTTTTGCTGCAGGGTCTCTGTCCAAGTCTCTCTCTCATCCAGTGGCAGACACAGGTCTTAAACATGCAGGCATCATAATATAGAACCTGCTCATGTCTCTCATTCTCTACTCGTGGGTACTAAACCAGTTAGGTTCAATCGTGTTCGAGAAGCCGGACATGGTGGTGCACACTTGTAATCCCAGTACTTGGGAGGCTGAGACCGGAGGATCTGGGCTCATTGCCAGCCTCAGCTACTTAGTGAGGCCCTCTGCAATTTAGTGAGACCCTGTTTCAAAATAAAGACTAAAAATAGGGCTGGGAGTGTAGCTTGGAGGTAGAAAAGAGAACTGATATCTCTAGCCATTGACTTTCTATTCATAAATGCACTAGACATTTTTTAATTCTAGTACTTGGGACTGAGACAGGAGGATTGTAGGTTCGAGACCAGCCTCAGAAACTTAGACTCTCAGCAACCTCGAGATACCCTGTTTCAAAACAAAAAATAAAAAGGGCTGCGAGTGTAGCCTGGAGGAAGAATGCCCCTGGGTTCAACCCCCAGTACCACAAAAAGAAAAAAAAAAAGAAAGAAATATTCATTTCACAAATAAAGATGAATTATAATATAATAGTTTACTTGTTTCTTAAGATGACTATAGGAATTTAAATTGATAAAGTAAGGTTATAAAGGACAAGCAACTTATCCAGAGTGACCAATTTGTGACCTGGTGGAGCCACAGCTCAAAACTAGCTATTACCATGTTGAACAATCACAACATATGGTTAGATTTTTGTACTGATCCATTCTTAAGGGTAATCTAAGCTGAACTTGTGCCCTAGGTTTTATAACTAAACTTCTACCTTGGACCAGAGTCTGCCTTATAATAAGCCAGGTATGGTGGCGCACGCCTGTAATCCCATTACTTGTGAGGCTGAGACAAGAGGATCATTGCAGGTTCAAGACCAGTCTCAGCAATTTAGCGAGACCTTCAACAACTTAGTGAGAATCTGTTTCAAAATAAAAGAAAATAAAAAAGGCTGAGGATGTAGCCCGGAGGTAGAATGCCACAGGTTCAGTCCTCAGTTCCTAATAGAAGAAGAAGAAGAATGATAATATTTTCTCAGGATTTCCCCCTCCTAGGCCTGAGATTCTACTTTCTTCTTGGTAACCGTGCCCTCTCCTCAGAATAATGTGACACAGAGAGATTGCAAACTAAGCAAATTAAAGCCTTGCTTCTTGCTTTCTGATTTCCCAGCATTAACAAATTGCATAACAAATAGGGATTTCAATCAACATCCCCTTGAGTTCTCTCTCATCATCCCACTCACCATCTCTAAGAACCTAGGCTAAGGCATTTTGAAACTGTCATTGTTTTCATGAAGAGCTGTGCTCCACACACTTTGGGCCCCTACGCTTTGCAAAAAATTGAATTTTTTACCAGTGCTTCTAGGAGAATCACTATTCATTTCTATGCCATAGCTGACATGTACTAAAATAAAACACACTCTAAACTTCAAACACAATGAAAACTACTATTTTTTTTTTTTTTTTTTTGCGGTACCGGAGATTGAACCCAGGGGCGTTCTACCTCCGCGCTACCCCCCCCCCGGCCCTATTTTTTTATGCTTTATTTTGAAACTGGGTCTCACGAAGTTGCGGAGGGCCTCACTAGGTAGAGAGAGAGAGAGAGACAGAGAGAGAGAGAGAGAGCGAGAGAGAGCTGAGGCTGGCCGCAAACCCGGATCCTCCGGTCTCCGCCTCCCAAAGTACTGGGATTACAAGCGTGCGCCACCATGCCCGGCTGAAAACTATTATTTTTAAAATTAATTGTCTTGCTATCATGTAGAAAATATTAAGGAAGATATATTAACTTGGACATAGTATTTGATAAATATTAGGTAATAAGGCTGATGACAGACTAAACGTTTTATAGTCAATCATAATATCCTTTCATATCAAGTTAAACCATGATAAAGAAAAATGTCCATACTCAACTTTGCTATTCAATATTATAATGTTACACCTTTTAGCAATAACCTACCAGGATTTCAATATATATAAAATATTTCCTTTGTTCCCTTTACCAGCCTCTTCCTCTCTGTGTCATCATTTCTATTATAAATTATATCTTTCCATATATTTTATTTATTTACTTACTTGCTTTGTGTGTGTGTGTGTGTGTGTGTGTGTGTGTGTGTGTATGTGTATGTGTGTTCCTGGGGATTGAACCCAGGGGCATTCTACCTCCAAGCTACACTCTCAGCCCTATTTTACTTTTTATTTCAAAACAGGATCTCACTAGGTTGCTGAGAGTCTCACTGTTTCTGAGCCTGATCTCTACCTGTGATCCTCTTGTCTCGTCTCATCCTCCCAAGTACTGGGATTTTAGGTGTACGCCACCAAGTCTGGCTCTGTGTATTTTAACTTGGGATATAGTCCTATTACAAAAACCAGACTTGGGGGCAAAATTCCAGTTGGTAAACTGTACTGTGTACTCTAGAGAGGGCAAATTAAATCAAAGGAAATTTAGTGCTTATCTGTTGAGTCAGAGACATCTTACGCTCATATTCCAAATATTTACCTATTGTAACCTATTCTAATCATTCCTC
Source organism: Glis glis (assembly GCA_004027185.1). Classification (NCBI taxonomy): domain Eukaryota; kingdom Metazoa; phylum Chordata; class Mammalia; order Rodentia; family Gliridae; genus Glis; species Glis glis. The sequence goes on from PVJS01023620.1 coordinate 19,963, forward strand.
TAGACTTTGTTTGTAAATAGATTTTGGAATTAAAGGAAGTTTCTCAAAAAGTTTCGACAACTCTAAATGGCACAAAGCTGTCAGATTCTGGGGGATGGTGGAAATTGATTTGAAAAACAGCTTTAGAGAGGACTCGAACCTACTAGGATTGCTAAACTCTGGTCTTTTAGCCAAACATGTCACAGAAGATGACAACCATAATCAAATAATCAGAGACTTCCTTTTCTCATATTCTTCATAAAGTTAGTGCTAAATCAAGTTACTAGCTAATGTAAGACGTCTAGTGCCCTCTCCCTCCCCGGCCCACTTCCTTCCTCATTTATCTAGGAAGGATGTGGCTTCTTTTTATCTCCCAGGCAACTAATGTTCCCAGAAAGTAAGCATCCATATCATTCATTATTTTAGCACCCAGATGGTATTTTAAGATACCATTTATTTCACTTAAAAAAAAGATCTCTGGATACCCTCATGTCTTAGTTTAGATGCAGCTCTTACAAAAGGAATAATATAGGATAATTTGCAAAGTATACTTAAATCTTCATTTAACCAACCTACTTCTAAAGTCCTAAGAAACACTTATTGGTGAAAGAATGTAAAACTGCCTAAGAACTCATTAAAATGTACACATAGAGCCAGGTGTGATGGCGCACACCTGAAATCCCAGTACTTGGGAGGCTGAGACAGGAGGATCTCAGGTTCACAGCCAGCCTCAGCAACTTACCGAGGGTCTCTGCAACTTAGTGGGACCCTGTTTCAAAATAAAGAATAAAATAGAACTGGAGGTATAGCTTGGAGGTAGAAGCCCCTGGGTTCAATCCTCAGTAAAACACACACACACACACTCATTTCTGTTATTGTACTAGAATAATGCCTGAATAAATGTAAGTGTAAAAGAGGAGCCATATTATTTATATTTATTATTTACTTTAATTGTAATGCCTTACTCCCTAATTCTCAAATGAATGAGAGGTAGCTATACACAGATTTCCAGGATGTAAAGACCCATATAACACCAACCAACTTATATCCGTGTGCTAGCTCACATCACATTTTCTCTTTATTTCTAGAAGCCTCATGAGAAAATTCTTATAATTTCATGTATTATCAATGTTTTACAATCAAGGAAGCTAAAACGCAGATAAATGGATAGATCCGCTCAGAACCACAATGTTAGAATGTGAGGAGAAAGACTTGTGCCCACGAGTCCACCCAGATGTTGGTTCCTCCATAAAAGCAGTCTCGTGTTCCCTACTGCCTGGATCAGGCGGGCTCTCAGGTATCATACTGGAAATGGCCCCCTAGTACACAACTGTAACGGTTTGGACTTAGAATATCCCTGTAGGCTTCATGGAAATAAAGTAGCAGTGTTGGAAGGGGCTTGGTTGCTAAGAAGGGGTCCCTGGGGATGTGGCCTTGGAGATTATATAAGATCTCTCCTCCCCCTACTCTCTCTCTCTCTGCTTCCAGCCTCCAAGATATGAGAGCAGAGCCCTGTGTTCTCTTCCTCTCTCTGTTTCCCACCGCCATGCCCTGAGCTCCACAGACCTGGGCTGACATGGACTAAATTTCTAAATCTCCAAAACTGTGAGCAAATAAATATTCCTTCCTCTAAATTGTGTGATCAGAACCAGGTGTGGTGGCATACACTTGTAATCCCTGTACTTGGGAGGCTGAGACAGGAGGATCCGGGTTCACGGCCAGCCTCAGCTACTTAGTGAGGCCCTCATCAACTTAGTGAGACCCTGTTTCAAAATAAAGAATAAAAAATAGAGCTGGGGGTGTAGCCCGGAAGTAGAATGGCCCTGGGTTCAATCCCCGGTACCACAAAAAATAAAAATGAATAAATAAATAGTGTGATCAGTTGTTTTGGATTACAGCAGTGAGAAAGTTAATCAAAACAACAACTTAAGCACATTGCTAAGAATACATTTTTCAACATCGAGGGCAGAGAGGCTGCATAGAATAGCCTAGGAAAAGAACTTTAGGATCTATCAGCCCTTGACTGACACCCTGCCCCCCAGAACGATTACCTTCAGGGTCTTTGACAAATACTTAATGTTCCTGCACCATAGAAATTTTACAGAATTATTGTAACAAAAGCGAAGTACCTGGCTCCTCACCAACACTCACTAAATAGTAGTTTATAAAAAGAAGAGTGCAACACCCCAGCAGAGTTGGAAGAGTCTAACTCATCACCGGAACCACTGGTAGAATTTTGAGAAAGCTGGTTTTGGTGAACTGGATCTATCAGAAGGAACCCAGGCCAAGCCCTTGATAACAGCTCATTGCAGCAACACGATGAGACAGAAGGCATTTTCCCCAAGTCAGAAAAAAAAAAGACTATTATGGAGCCAGAAGTGAAGTTAAAATGTGCCTATGTCCTTTCACTCCCCATGTTAGGTTTCTACATACCCCTGTTTGCTGCAGCTATGACATGTGCTGTCACCGAAGCTGCCTTCGAAGTTAATGTGATTACGGCAGTGACGTACTTCTGAACCATAAACTTGTTGATTCTGATTAATGCCACATGAGGTGAATGGAATGGAAATGCACAGCATTGTGTAAACCGTGAGAGCTCTTTTGAAGGACCATCGTTGCTTACTTATTTCTCAAGACTGGACTTCTGAATGTGGATGGTTTGCAGTGAATCATCTGCCCTAATGACAATTTAGCAGAGACGTCATTTTCAAGTAGAAGATTCTACAACTTCACTCCTTTCCATAAAATAGTTTATATGTAGAGAAGTTGGGCATGGTGGCGGATGCCTGTAATGCCAGAACTTGGGAGACTAAGACAAGAGGATTGCAGGTTCAAGGACAACCTCAGCAACATAGTGAGATTCTCAGTAACCTAGTGAGACCCTGCTTCAAAACAACAACAACAACAACAACAAAAATAAATAAAAAGGGCTGGGGCTGGTGGTACAGCTTGGAGGTAGAATGCCTCTGGGTTCAATCCCCAGTACCATAAACACACACACACACACACACACACACACACACACACACACACACGCATGCATGCAGAGAAAGCTCACCCACAAAATCACAAAAGTGCATAGTTGAAGCTGGGCATGGTGGCGCATGCTTGTAATCCCAGTACTTGGGAGGCTAAGACAGGAGGGTTGCAGGTTCGTGGCCAAGTCTCAGCTACTTACTGAGGCCCTCCACAACTTGGTGAGAACCTGTTTCAAAATAAGAAAAAGTACAGCTGGGGGTGTAGCTCAGAGGTAGAACACCCCTGGGTTCAACCCCCGGTACCGCAAAAAAAAAAAAAAAAAGAAAAGTTCCAAAGAAAATTCTTTGTGAAGGGTTTAGGAGAAACTTTTATAGACTTAAAGAAGCTCCTTAAAAAGTTTGAAAATAGCTGGGTGTGGTGGCACACACTTGTAATCCCAGTACTTGGGAGGCTGAGACAGGAGGATCGCAGGTTCACGGCCAGCCTTAGCCACTTAGTGAGCCCTCCACAATTTAGTGAGACCCTGTTCCAAAATAAAGAATAAAAAATTGGGCTGGGGGTGTAGCTCGAAGGTAGACTGCCCCTGGGTTCAATCCCCAGTACCACACACACACAGACAAAGTACGTAGTTGTAAATTTATATTGAATTGTGGTTGCAGAGTATCCATTATTTTGTAGAAAATTGAACTGTTAGGATACAGCATTTGTGATGTTAAACTTTAATATGAGCTGGGCATGGTGGGGTACACCTGTAATGCCAATACTTGGGAGGGTGAGACAGGAAGATTGCAGGTTCAGGGACAGCCTCAGCAACTTAGCAAGACTCTCAGCAACCTAGTGAGACCCTGTTTCAAAATAAAAAGTAAAATAGGACTAGGGTGTAGCTCCGAGGTAGAATGCCCCTGGATTCAATCCCCAGTCACCCCCCCAAAAAACTTCAATATGATACTTTCATATCTACATGGGTAGAACTCATAGGTGTCATTCATTCATTCAGTTCTTCATTCACTCATTAGATGAAGTACACACATTACTTTAAGAATACAATGGTGAATGATAACATCAGGGTCCTCCTTAAGAAACTCAGTGTTGTTAGAGAGATGGATCTTACTCAAGTATTCACATAAACAAGTAAAAAAATGCAGCTAACATTAAGTACCATGAAGAAAAGGTCCACGATGCCCTAAGGAGTTATAATTGGAAGATGTTTATGAGAAAGTGGCATCGGAAGGGCGAATAAACGTCACTAGGTAAAGAGTGGCAGGCATACATGCCAGGCAAAGGAAAGAGTCTGTGCAAATGCCCAGTTATAAGAACAAAAAGAGCCGGGCATGGTGGCGCACGCTTGTAATCTTAGTACTTGGGAGGCTGAGACAGGAGGATCGCAGGTTCACAGCAAGTCTCAGCTACTTAGTGAGGCCCTCTGCAACTTAGTGAGACCCTGTTTCAATATAAAAAAGAATAGAATCGGGCTGGGGGTGTAGCTTGAAGGTAGAATGCCCCTGGGTTCCATACCCAGTACCACACACGCACACACACAAAAGAACAAAAAAAAGGCGAGGGGGAAGCAGAAAGAGAGGAGGCTGAGGCATGAGGTAGGTGAGCCCAGGCCCTGGAAAGCCTTCTAGGCTGTGTGAAGATTTTTTTCTTTATTCTGAGATATCTGCAAACAGTAAAGGATGTTAAGTCAGGGGGTGGCTTATTTAACCGAAAAATATCATTTTGGCACACTTGTAATCCTAGTACTTGGGAGGCTGAGACAAGAGGATCCGGGTTCGCGGCCAGCCTCGGCTATTCAGTGAGGCCCTCTGCAACTTAGTGAGACCCTGTTTCAAAAAAATAAAGAATATAAAAAAATAGGGCTGGGGGTGTAGCCTAGAGGTAGAATGCCCCTGGGTTCAATCCCCGGTACCTAAAAAAAAAAAACATTTTGGCTTCATTGAGGAAAACATAGGACGAAGACAGAGAAATGGTGTGAAAGGAGATTATGTCTCGAGCCAGGGTAGTGGTGGTAGATATGGAAAAATACACAAATGCAGTGACATTTAGGAAGGAAAATCAAAAAACAGAGGATTGTGTTATAATTCACTGCAAAGGGGGCCAAACACGGCCAACATGGCAAGGTGAGTAGGAAAAGAACAGAGGCGGCTTTGACAATGAGTTTTGTTTTGGACATGCCAACTTGGAGGTGTCATGAAGCATACATTCAAAAGAAGAAAAAAAAGGAGCCAGGTGTGCTCTCACATGCCAGTAATCCCAGAATTTGGGAGGCTGAGACAGGAGGATTGCAAATTGGAGGCCAGCCTCAGCAACTTAGTGAGACCCTGTTTCAAAATAAAAAATAAAATAGGGCTGGAGGTGCAGCTCAGAGGTGGAATGGCCCTGGGTTCAATCCCCAGGGTCACACCCAAAAGAGAGAGGAGAAAGAGAGAGAGAGAGAGAGAGAGAGAGAGAGAGAGAAGGGAGACATACCTTCAGATATTCACAATGGAGATCAGAGGAGAAGTCTGAGTAGAGATATGAATATTTGAGCCCTGTGGATATAATGAAGTCTAGGGAGAAAGCAAAAAAAGTGAGAAAACAGGGCTTAAGATCAAGTTTGGAGGAAGTGCAAGACAGAACAGAGGAGGATGGACCTAAAAGATGAGTGATAAAGATTGTCTAGAGATGGAGGAGAAAAGCCATGAGAATTTTGTATCAAAAAGTCAAGGAAAAGGAAAAAAGTCAACAGCAGCTTGTGCTGCTGCAAGATTAAGTATAACTCACAAGGTCTGAAAAACTACAAAACCTGTGTTACTTCACTTTATTTTTCTCCCATTATATATGCATCTTAGATTTTATTGCTTGATGTATATACATATATTTCATTGCCAAAATATTCTATGGCTAATGAGGCACTGGAACCTTTGTAAACAAGGGAACTTTTGGATCCCAGTCAGCACCTGGTAGAAAGCCATGTTTCCTGATCATATTTCTCAAATTAAACCATGAACTCCTGTTATCAGATACTAATAACACACATGCAGCATCTGAGTCACGGAACTGTAAATAGTCATGTGCGATCAAAAAAGCATTTTGGAAACCACGGAAAAAGATGTCAAGATTAATCAGAACAAAATATGCTTGTTGTCTAAAAGTTAAGTAAAAAGTGTATAGCCTTTGGAGCAATACATGCATATCCATATATGCATATCCACATATACATGCATATCCACAATAGCCAAATTATGGAACCAGCCTAGGTGTCCATCAACAGATGAACAGATCACAAAACTGGTATATACACACAATGGAATTTTACTCAGCCATAAAGAAGAACAAATTATGTAATTTGCAGGAAAATGGATGGAACTGGAGAATATTATGCTAAGCAAGATTAGTCAGTCTCAAAAAGCGAATAGTTGTATGTTTTCTCTCATATGTGCAAGCTAGATAGAAACTGGGAAACAAGGGTAACCTCAGATAGAGAAGCAGAGACTTCAATGGAGTGATGGAAGAGTTTAGGGGAGGGAAGAGGGGAGATAGAAACATAAAAAAGGTAACAGTTGAAATAATGCTATGTACATATATTAAACTACTAATGCCAATCTCAAAGACATGTATGGGGAAGGGGAGGGAGGAAGGCAGGCCCCGGAGGGAAGTGCTGCATGAGTCATGTGCGTGTATGTTCCTAACACTCTTTACCTCAGTACAATGTATAATTACAATACACGAATAAAAAACAGTATATAGCCTTGGGTAGACCATAAAAACGTGATCTATTTTCAAAATGTAAAGTATATATAAAATAAGACAAGTAAGGACGACTAAATGTGAGAGAAGAGGAAATGATACGAAAAAAGAAGCACTGGGGAAGATATTAATACCAGTTAAACTTGAAGACAAGACAAAAGTCATCAAATGAAAACAATTACTGTAACAGAAACCAAGTAAAAACGAAGATCCATTCATGGTGAATCTTGATACATGAAATGAAATGATATTTAAAAATCACAGAGCAAATGTAACACAAGGATAAATGCCATAGAAAACGGTGTTAAGGAATGAACTTATCTTACTGTGCACACGTTTACTAGGTCAGCTGCATCAAGGTACCACCAACTGGGTGGCTGAAAGAAGAAAAAATAATTATTTTACAATGCCGGCGGCTGAAAGTCTGCTATGAAAGTATCAGCAGGTTTATGCCCTCTTATGGCTAGAAGGGGGACTCTGTTCAATGTCTGTCTTCTAGCTTTGGTGGTGTGTTGAAAGTCTTTGGTGTTCCTTGACGTATAGCTCTCTAACTCCATTCTTCAAATGTCATTCTCCCATCCCTGTGTCTAAATTTCACCTTTTTGGGCCCACCACAATTACTCCTTTTTAACTTGATCAAAACCCATTTCCAAATAAGGTCATGTACACAGGCACGAGGGATTCGAACTTCAACATCTTTTCTTCTTCTTCTTCTTCTTCTTCTTCTTCTTCTTCTTCTTCTTCTTCTTTGGAAAGGGGTCACAATTCACTCCATAACATTACCCAACCTACAATATGTAGTCCAAAAATACAGGTATAGACCCTATCTAATGTAACTAAATACTAAAAATATAACTTTTTGAGTGCTAATGAAGTATTTGTAAAAAAACTGAGGAAAACCAAAGAGAAATGAAAATATATACCCATACTAGATTTGTATAAGAATGTTTTATAGCTGAATTAACAATAATACTAATCCCACATTGAAAATATTCAGGTAGCCAGGGGTGGTGGTGCATGCCTGTAATCGCAGTACTTAGGAGGCTGAGAAAACAAGATGGCAGGTTTGAGGCCAGACTCAGCAACTTAGCAAGATCCTGTTTCAAAATAAAAAATAGAAAGTGCTGAGGGTATAGCTTGGAGGTAGAATGCCTCTGGGTTCAATTCCCAGGATAGAAAGAAAGAGTGGGGGGAGAGAGAGAAGGAAGGAAGAGGAAGGAAGGAAGGAAGGAAGGAAGGAAGGAAGGAAGGAAGGAAGGAAACGAGGAAGGGATATCCAGGTATACATCATAAAAGAAAGCATAAAGAAATTGGATATATTCCTACATGGAATACTTCTCAGCAATAAAAAGGAAGAAATCACTGATATATACAACAATATGAATAAATCTCCAAAACATGCTCAAGGTAAAAGAGTCATATCCAAAGAGCACATACTGTTAGCTTTCATTTAAAGAACAAATTAAGCCAGGCATGATGGCACCCACTTGTAATCCCAGTACTTGGGAGGCTGAGACGGGAGGATTGCAAGTTCGCAGCCAGCCTCAGCTACTTACTGAGGCCCTCCACAACTTAGTCAGACCTTGTTTCAAAATAAAGAATAAAAAAAAATAGGGCTGGGGTGTGGCTCAGAGGTAGAATGTCCCTGGGTTCAATCCCCAGTATCACCAATAGTACTAGTACTAGTACTACTACTACTACTACTACGAAGAAGAAGAAGAAAGAAAAAGAAAAAGAAAGAGAGAGAGAGAGAGAGAGAGAAAGAAAGAAAGAAAGGAAGGAAGGAAGGAAGGAAGGAAGGAAGGAAGGAAGGAAGGAAGGAAGGAAGGAAGGGAGAGCAAATTATAGTGGAAAAGTATTCATTGCAATTACAGACACCTCTAAGGAGACTGGCTGGGAAGGGGCCTGAGGGAGATTTTCAAGAGAATGGTGCTCTAGTTTGAATATATATATGTTCCTCCAAAATTCATATGTTGAAACTTAATCACCAACGTGATGATATTCAAAGGTGGGGCCTTCTGGAGGTGACTGTCATAAAAAAGGAATGACCTTCCTTTTGACCCTCATGAATGGGATTGGTATTAGTGCCTTATAAAAGAGAGATGTTGGGTTTTTCTTTTTTCTTTTTTTCTCCCTCCCTTCCTCTCTTCTGCCCTGTGAGGACGCAGCCTGGGGGAACACATTGGAAGCAGAGAACAGCCCTCGCTAGACACTAAATTTGTCGGGACCTTATTTTTGGACTTCCAGCCTCTAGAACAGTGAAGAATAAATTTCTGCTGTTTATAAATTGCCTAGACCAAAGTATTTCATTATAGCAGCAGAAATGGTCAAGGCAAATGGCAACTCTATATCTTACTATGGTCTGCATGGCAACAATGCATGGATTTCTTTAGCTAATGTCCACTTTAGATTTTTGTACTTCATTATATGTAAATTTTATCTCACAAAGAAAAAAAATCTCAGAATACATGCTGAATTTAGTTAATAATATGTGTGCTTCAGTATTTGGATGAAAATGTTCTTAATTTAGCCAGGCATGGTGGCGCACGCTTGTAATCCCAGTACTTTGGGAGGCGGAGACCGGAGGATCCGGGTTCGCGGCCAGCCTCGGCTCTCTCTCTCTCTGTCTCTCTGTCTCTCTGTCTCTCTCTCTCTCTCCCTGTCTCTCTCTCTCTCTCTACTTAGTGAGGCCCTTCGCAACCTCGTGAGACCCGGTTTCAAAATAAAGTATAAAAAATAGGGCCGGGGGTGTAGCGCGGAGGTAGAACGCCCCT
>PVJS01023621.1:7378-29527 GCA_004027185.1 Glis glis
CTACTTAGTGAGGCCCTCCGCAACTTAGACTCTGTTTCAAAATAAAGAATAAAAAATAGGGCTGGGAGTGTAGCTCGGAGGTAGAATGCCCCTGGGTTCAATCCCCAGAACTGCAAAAAAAAAAAAAAAAAAAAATCCCAGCTGTGTTACTGTGTGACCCGGGCAAGCCCCTGAGCTGCTCTGAACCTCAGTTGGCCTTTCTGTAAAATGGGGATAATAACAGTTTCTATATCAAAGGGCTGGCATGAGAGTTAAAAAAGCCCCTATAAATAACTGCTTGTAACCGAGTCCAACCAACAGGGAGTACCAAATCAGTGTTACATCTGACATCATCATCATCTACCCACAGCCCCTTGAATGCACACGTCTCCTTATCTTTTTTTTTTTTTTTTTGTGGTACTGGGGATTGAACCCAGGGGCATTCTACCTCCGGGCTACACCCCGGCCCTATTTTTTATTCTTTATTTTGAAACAGTATCTCACTAGGTTGCTGAGAGTTTCACTAAGTTGCTGAGGCTGGTCTTGAACCTGGGATCCTCCTGCCTCAGCCTCCCAAGTACTGGGATCACAGAGGTGTTCCCTCACACCCAGCTGGGTGATAGTATTACTAATTGCCCGTATCTGCTACTTGGGGAAACTGAGGCCCAGAGCAGTTAAGGAACTTGTCAAAGGCCACAGAGCGAGTGGGGTGCAGACTCAAACCACAGCTGTCCTCACGCAGCGGCTCTGCCGCCTGCTTCAAGCTCCCGCCGACTCCACCATGCCTCTGATCAAATCCAACGTTGTCAGGGCGGCTCAAAAGCTCCCATGCTACCTGGCCCAGGGATAAGCTTCTTCACTGTAAGTGACTCTCCAGCAACACAAAACCACTTGCACTGCCCAGCAAAGCCCGGCCTGTTTCCTGCCGTGCGGTGTGCGCCTCCTCATCTGGTTGGCGCCTCTCCATCCACGTTAGTTATTTTCCAGGAAATGACCACCTACCACTCCCCAGTCCTCACCAGCGCCAGCTCCAGGCCTCTCCCCTAGGCTTAATGAAATCCCCTGCAAAACACTGTCAAAGTACATCCGGCACTAGAGTGACCTCGTGTGTGTGCGTGTATGCCCACCATGAGACAGTAAGCCCCAGAGAGCAGGGACCACGTGCCGCCTAGTATTCGAGTCCGCAACTCTTCGCATAACACCTGGTACAAGCTGGCATTCAATAAACATTTGCTGAAAAAACTCAGCGCAAGTGGGGTGTGGTGGTGCACGCTTGTAATCCCCGTTCTCGGGAGGCTGAGACAGGAGGATCACAGGTTCAAGGCCAGCCTCACCAACTTAGTGAGGCCCTCAGCAACTTAGTAAGACTCTGTTTCAAAAATTAAAAAATAAGCCGGGCGTGGTGGCGCACGCTTGTAATCCCAGTACTTTGGGACGCGGAGACTGGAGGATCCGGGTTCGTGGCCAGTCTCAGCTATCTCTCTCTCTCTTCCTCCCTCCCTCCCTCTCTCTCTCTCTCTCTCTCTCTCTCTCTCTCTTTCTACTTAGTGAGGCTTCCGCAACTTCGTGAGACCCGGTTTCAAAATAAAGTATAAAAAAATAGGGCCGGGGGTGTAGCGCGGAGGTAGAACGCCCCTGGGTTCAATCCCCGGTACCGCAAAAAAAAAAAAAAAAAAATTAAAAATAAAATAGGGCTGGGGGTGGGGTGTTGCTCAGAGGTAGAGTACCACACACACACACAAAAAACTTTCTGAAATTTTAATACTAGCATAGTTAAAAAAGAAAAGGTCAGTTTTCAAAAAAAATATGAAGGTTCTATCAGTCTTTGTGTGTGTGTGTGTGTGTGTGTGTGTGTGTGTGTGTGTGTGGTACAAGGGATTGAGCCCAGGGGCATTCTATCTCCGAGCTACACCCCCAGCCCTATTTTTATTTTTATTTTGAAACAGGTTCTCACTAGGTTGATGAGAGTTTCACTAAGTTGCTAAGGCTGTCCTCAAACCTACAATCCTCCTGTCTCAGCCTCCCAAGTACTGGGATTACAGGCGTGTGCCACCATGCCTGGCTAGTCCTTTTTTTTTGTTTTTTAATTTAGTTTTATATCCTAAAAATAAAGTGTTTTGCCAGGCACTGTGGTGCATGCCAGTAATTCTGGTACTTGAGAGAGCGAGAAAGGAGGGTTGCATTCGAGGCCAGCCTCAGCCACTTAGCAAGACCCTTAGCAACTTGGTGAAACCCTATTTCAAAATAAAAAATAATAAGAAGCTGGGCATGTGGGGCATGCCTGCAAATCCAGTACTTGGGAGGCTGAGACAAGAGAACTGCAGGTTCGAGGACAGCCTCAATAACATGGTGATACTCTCAGCAACCTATCAAGACCCTGTTTCAAAAACAAAAAATAAAGCAAAGGGCTGGGGGTATGTCTGGGAGGTAGAAGACCCCTCGGTTCAACCCTCAGTATCACAAAAATAAAAAACAAAATAAAATAAAAAGAGCTAGAGGTGTAGCTTGGAGGCAGAATGCTCCTGAGTTCAATCCCCAGTACCCCCCCAAAAAAAAGGTTTTCTTTAGACCAGCCACAGTGGCACAGGTCTGTAATCTCAGCTACTTGAGAGGCAGGGTCGGGAGGATCAACTTAGAACGCTGGAGCAACTCAGCAAGACCCTGTCTCAAAATAGAAAGGGCTGCAGGTATAGCTCAGAGGTAAATCACTGTGGGTTCAAGCCCAGCACAATAAAATGAAATAAAATGTGTCTTCTGCACATGGGCAGTTCTCACTTGTTGGTTTGCAGTGGGACTGGCTTGTGCATGCGCAGCATGGAGGCTGGTTGCTGTGGTTAGGTTGGCCTTGCAGGCAGACACCTGCAGACCCTCCAGGGAAAGGGGGCTAAGCCAAGAGGAGGGACTGCCAGGAGGTCTCCTGGAACAAGGTGTGGCACAGCAAGGGGCTGTCCAAAGTGACTGGCAAGAGAGGGGAGGAGCGAGGGAAGGCTTGGGAAACCACCAAGGATGGAGAAAAGTCAGACAGTGTCACCCGGGGCAAGCCAGTGCCAGCAAGAACACTTTATTCGTCATGTTCATTAATGTGGGATTTCAAAACACAGATGAGAATTACTCTCCTGTCCCAAGCGCATGTCTTCATCATTTAAAAAGTAAGTTCCATGCCAGGCATGGTGGAGCACGCTTGTAATCCCAGTACTTGGGAGCCTGAGACAGGAGGATCACAGGTTCGAGGACAGCCTCAGCAGTAGTGAGAATCTCGTCAACCTAGTGAGACCGTGTTTTAAAATAAAAATAAAATAGGAGCCAGGGGGTGGTGGTGCACGCTTGGAATCCCAGTACTTGGGAGGCTGAGACTGGAGGATCTGGGTTCGCGGCCAGCCTCAGTTATTTAGTGAGGCCCTCCACAACTTAGTGAGACCCCGTTTCAAAATAAAGATTAAAAAATAGGGCTGGGGGTGTAGCCCAGAGGTAGAATGTCTCTAGGTTCAATCCTCGGTACCAAATAAAAATAAGAAAATAAAAAAATAAAATAAAATAGGACTGAGAGTGTACCTCAGAGATAAAACGCCCTTGGGTCCAATCCCTAGTACCACAAAAAAATAAAAATAAAAAATAAATTCGAGCCAGGCATGGTGGCACACACTTGTAATCCCCATTCTTGGGAAGCTGAGACAAGGAGGATCACAGGTTCGAGGACAGCCTCAGCAAGTAGTGAGGCTCTCATCAACCTAGTGAGACCTGTTTCAAATTTTAAAAAAATGAAATAAAACAGGGCTGAGGCTATAGCTCAGAGGTAGAATACCCCTGGGTTCAATCCCAGGAGAAAGAAAGAAAAGAAATGAAGGAAAGGAGAAAAGAAAAAAAAAGGGTGTGGCTCAGAGGTAGAATATCCCTGGGTTTGATCCCCAATACTGCAAAAAAAGAAAAAAGGAAAAGAAAGAGGAGGGTTAGGACACAAGGAGAGACATTGGAGCAGGGAGTGCAGAGAGGCATGACCGCGTGGGCAGCAGCGAAAGGCAACCAGAGGCAGGCCATCAGCACGCCAAGGACACGGGCCCCAGAGGAAACCAATCCAGCCTCCAGCACCGTGAGAAAATACACTTTTGTTAAGCTACCCAGTCTGTGGTATTGTTATGGCCCCAACAAACGGACACAATGGTCTAAGCTGCGCAGCAACGGAAGGACCTCCGGCTCAGTCCCTGGGGACGACCGCAGCCTTGACCTCAGGCATGATGGAGCCGGGCACAGAGGTGCAGGCCTATAATCCCAGCAATTTAGGAGGCTGAGGCAGGAGGGTGGCAAGCTCAAGGCCAGCCTAGGCAACTTAGTGGAACCTTGTCTCAAAATAAAAATAAAAAGGGCAGGGGTAGAAAAAGGTTGAACATCCCTGGATTCAATTACCTGGACAAAAAAACTTTTTTCTCACAAAAACTCTGTAAGCACTATTGTGATCCCAGTTGCCTCAAATTACACAGCTACGAATCTATCCAATTCTGAGGATCCAAAACTATTTTGCTACACTGCGTCTCTACGGGACAAACACGCAAAACCCAGCCATTCTCCAAAGTCCTGTTCAAATGTCCCTGAATCCATTATGCCTTTCTGGAGTCAGAATTAAACTCTCCCCCCACCCCTGTTTCTAAAAATATAGTGTAAGTGTGAGAATAATTAGATCTTTTTTTTTTTTTTTTGCAGTACCGGGGATTGAACCCAGGGGTGTTCTACCTCCGCGCTATGCCCCCAGCCCTATTTTTTATACTTTATTTTGAAACCGGGTCTCACGAAGTTGCGGAGGGCCTCACTAAGTAGAGAGAGAGAGAGAGAGAGAGAGAGCAAGCTGAGGTTGGCCACGAACCCGGATCCTCCGGTCTCCGCCTCCCAAAGTACTGGGATTATAAGCGTGCGCCACCACACCCAGCTTAATTAGATCTTTTCTATCAAAGGAACAGCTTGACTTAGGCTCCATTCTGTAGAACCACCATTGTGTAAACTTGTGTGCACTTGTATTTTTGTAAAGATAGCATTTCCTGGAAGTTGTGAGTGCCAACCCCACCCCAGGCATCTCCTTCAGCCAATGGCGTAAGGATTGTGAGGCTGCTCCCACCAATAGGAGCACAGCACAGAGGCCTCATGCTGAAAACAAAATACACAGTTTTCCATCCCGGTTGTTACTGCCTACCTAAGTTGACTGGTGGCAGGATCCCTTTTTGCAAAAAGTAAAATTCGTCTTGCTGAGCTACTTTCGAATATGTGTCTTTTCTTATGACACCATGGAAATTTATTTCTAATGTAAGAAAATAAAGTTTAAAGATTAATGCACAAGGACAATTTAATATCTTTTTTTGTACTGGGGATTGAACCCAGGGGCATTGTACCTCTGAGCTAGACCCCCCCCAACCCTATTTTACTTTTTATTTGAAACAGGGTCTCCCTAAGTTGCTGAGGCTGGCCTCGAACCTACAATCCTCTTGTCTCAGCCTCTTAAATACTAGGATTACAAACATGCACCACCACGCCCAGCAATTTAATATTACTTAGTACAGCAAAGAAGAAAAAACACTTAAATGACGCCCAAAAAGTGAATGCTTAAGTAAATTATAGTATAGTCATACAATAGATTATAGATCTTCTTTAAAGCATATTTTGCCATATATATGTGTATATATATCATATTAATTCATAGAAGACTAAAATGAAACAGTAATAAGTATTTAACTCTAGATAACACAATTACATGTGATTATGTTTTCTTCTTAGTCTTCTGTATTTTCCCACTTTTCTACATGAGCATATATATATCACTTTAACAATGATGACGAGCCTGGCGTGGTGGTGCACGCTTGTAATCCCAGTACTTTGGGAGGCAGAGACCGGAGGATCCGGGTTCGCGGCCAGCCTCAGCTCTCCCCCCCCCCCCCGTCTCTCTCATTCTCTCTCTCTACCTAGTGAGGTCCTCTGCAACTTCATGAGACCCAGTTTCAAAATAAAGTATAAAAAAATAGGGCCGGGGGTGTAGTGCGGAGGTAGAACGCCCCTGGGTTCAATCCCCGGTATGCAAAAACAAAACAAAAAAAACGATGACAACAAAATTATCTTCTTAGCCGGGCGTGATGGTGCACACTTGTAATCCCAATACTTGGGAGGATCCGCGTTCTCAGCCAGCCTCAGCTACTTAGTGAGGCCCTCCGCAACTTCGTGAGACCCAGTTTCAAAATAAAAGGATAAAAGATAGGGCCAGGTGTGTAGCGCGGAGGTAGAACGCCCCAGGGTTCAATCCCCGGTACCGGAAAAAAAAATCTTCTTAAAAAGTCATTCTCTTCCCCTTTATGCTCCAAAAATCTTTTATGCTTTGGTGACAGCCCTGGTACACTCTGCTCCGCCCATGTGCCTGTAGTTAGTTCATTGGAAACAGAGGAACAAGTCCACGGCATCCCCCAGCTCCTAGCTCTGCACCTGCCTAGGGAGGTGCTCCTGCAGCACTTTGAAACCCTGTTGGATGAGAAGGTGGTCCCAGCCAGGCACCATGGTGCACGCCTGTCATCCCAGGACTTGGGAGGCTGAGACAGGAGGATCGCAGGTTTGTGGCCAGCCTCAGCTACTTAGTGATGGCCTCTGCAACTTAGGGAGACCCTCTTTCAGAATAAAGAATAAAATAGGGCTACGGGTGTAGCTCGGAGGTAGAATGCCCCTGGATTCAATCCCTTGTACCACAAAAAAAAATAAAATAAAATAAAATAAAATAAAATAAAATAAAAGGAAGGAAGGAAGGAAGGAAAAGGAGGGAAGCCCGCCCGCCTGCCCGTTTCTTGGTTTTCTGTAAGCTTGGCTCTAGACTTCCCACCTGGGCATTTGAGCCTCGGAGAACCCTCTGGCTGTTAAGCTAGAGACTCCTAAGGCCCTCAGCTACAGTGTACCTGCAGTTCACCGAGTCTGTGCTAATGGCTGCAAGGCCTCCGGACCCTCAGAGTTTCCTGACAGCAGGTGTGCTATTCAGTGGGTTGCCCTCTCCTGTCCCCTTAACCTGCAGAGGCTGAGCCAGCTCCTGGAAGAGCTGCTTCCCAGCAAGGACCAGAGCAACACCTCGGCCGGCAGGCTCTTTCCAGGGGCTGAGGAAGGCTGAGCCCAAGGGTGGGCTCGGTCTGATCTCCCTGGGTGCCCGGGTGACCTGCTCCGGCCCGCTGAGGATGGCAGCAAGAGGCAATGGCAGGCGACCCGGGCTTTCACACCTCCGGCCCTCTCTCTGCAGACTTTCCAGTTCCACCTCCCCACCCCCAGGTCCCCTTGCAGGGAGAGGTGACTCCTGCCGCCCGCCCAGGACTCACAACTTCCTGCCAGCCAGCTGCTTCCTCCGGCCCCGCCCCCAGGAGGCCAAACACATGACACAGCTGGACTTCGGACAGAAACTCTGCTTATCAAAGAACCCCAGGCAGATGAACTCGATGCCTGGAAAACCCCAATCCGCCTGCGCCTGCGCGCTTCCCTCCTTACAACACAGGCCTCTTCCTCAATTACATGTGCCTGGGTCCCCCAGGTCTCTCCTGAGCCTCCGAAGGGAAAGCAGGTTTGAGTTGAGGGAGCCCGGGGATCTGTTTTCAAAACCCGCAGACGTGTGTGAAAAACAAGACCCACAGCCGGGCACAGTGGCGCACACCTGTCATCCCGGTACTAGGGAGGCTGAGACAGGAGGATTGCAGGTTCGAGGCTAGCCTCAGCATCTTAGTGAGGCCTTGTTTCAAAATAAAACAGGGCTGAGGGTGTAGCTCAGAGGTAAAATGACCCTGGGTTCAATCCCTAGTACCAAAAAAAAAAAAGCCCCCTTATTTCCTAACCTATCTCATACAATATATGCAACATTTCAGTCTACTTTTGGGAGGGGGGGCAGTGTCGGCCACCTCTAGGTCCACAGGAGGGGAGCCTGGAACTCTAGCTGTGTGGAGGGGCAGAGTGGACACTAACAGCCACAATCCCTGTAACATCTGGACAAAAGATCTCCAGGACACAGTAAGTAAAATAAACAACAAGCCTCTCCTTGTATAAGAAAAAGAAAAACTATGTGTATACATTTGTATACACATAGTATGTATGCAACTATGTATATACATTTGTACCTCTATAACAAAAACACTGGGGGAATATATAAGAAAGAATTGCTCCAAATTTCCCACCTGGGCATAGGAGCCTCAGAGGAATGGCCAGCTCTTAGGGAGCAAGAGCCTCAGAAAGCCCCTGCTACGGTGTGCCTGTGGTCTGCCTACTACTTGTTGAATCGCCACTAGCCCCTCAGAGCTTCCTGACAGCAGGGGTGCTATTGATCCTCCCCCCCCCATCTCCAGTAGAGAGGTTTCACAACACAGTAAACAAAGTTTGCTGGATTAACAAATGAATGTAGCTTTGCAATACAACTAGAACCTGGAGAGATAAATTTGCATAGGTATAACAAAAACACAAAATATATATAAGAAGCTGGGGGAGGGGGGAGGTGGTGGCGCAAGCCTATAATCTCAGTACTTGGGAGACTAAATTGGGAGGACGACAGGTTGGAGGACAAAACAACCTACTGAGCAATCTTGCTGGGCACAACTGAGACCCTGTTTGTTGCTTCTTCTTCTTCTTAACTGGGAATAGATTGCAGGGCATTCTACCTCTGAGCTACATCTCCCCCAGCCCTTTTTATTTTTTTTATTTTGAAACAGGGTCTCGCTAAATTGCTGAGGCTGGCCTTGAACCTGCAATCCTCCTGTCTCAGCATCCCAAGTTTCAAAAAAAGGGGGGGGGAGACTAGGGGTATAGCTCAGAAGTAGAATGCCATTAGGTTCAATCCCCAGTACCAAAAAACAAAAATAAAAAGGGCTGGGGGATGTAATTCAGTGGTAGAGCGCTTCTAGGTTTAACTCCCAGTACTGAAAATAATAATAATAATAATAATAATAATAATAATAATACTAACATGCTAGAATTCACTACCACTCATTTCCTGCTTCCTGACCTTGCTACTCACTAGTTTCTGGTTTGAAGAAAACACTCATTTCCTGGGAGTACAGGGAGGGAAAGTGAGGGTGACTCACCCATCTATGGTTGAGTCTGCCCCAAATAGTAAGTAACAAGTGTTTATACTTGAGTCAGAAACATCAGCAGGAAACACCCGGCCTCCGGGATGGACCCAGACACCAGGTCTGTGCTCCTGGAACACCGGGGTGTGGGCCCCAGGTTGGACTAAGGGGGAGACAAGAAAAGGCAGCGCTCTATCCCAGATGCACCTTCCTTCCCAGTGGCTAGACCAAAAGTTGACCCATCCCTGGGACACCACCAATGTGCCCCGCAAGAATTTCTCTCCTACCTGGGAGACAGCTAAACCTTTTCTAAGTTTGGGATCTCTAGGGAACAGAGACTGGCTCTCGGGGCCACCAGTTTGGCTCTTCCTCAGCCCGGCTCTATCAGTGTGTCTATGGACCCATGCCCCACCAGAGCAGGACTTTACTCTCCACTAAGACCCCGGGCTGGGGTCTGGTCTTCCTTTGACTCTGGGCCATCTTGTCCTGTCTCCTTTCTCCCTGACGCCAGAGCCCACTATGAGGAACAGAACTGGAGGGAGGAGAAGGCACAGGCAACCTGTCTATGCTTCAGACACCCCAGGAGAGTGGATAGCTGACAAGGTGCCCAAGAAAGAGCCACTACTTAGTGTGTGTGGTGATGGGGATTGCACCCAGGGGTGCTCTACCTGGGAGCCAAATCCCCTAACCCTTTTTATTTTCTATTTTGAGACAGGGTCTCACTAAATTGTCCAGGCTGCCCTTGAAGTAGAGCTCCTCCTGTCTCAGCCTCCCAAATCACTAGGATTATAGATGTGCACTTGTTCAAAGAGCCCCTACTTTTGTGTGTGTGTGTATGTGTGTGTGTGTGTGGTACTGGGGATTGAACCCAGGGGCATTCTACCTCTGAGCTATACCCCTAGCCCTGTTTTATTTTTATTTTGAAACAGGGTCTTGCTAGGTTGATGAGAGTCTCACTCCTTGCTAAGGCTGTCCTCGAACCTGCGATCTTCCTGTCTCAGCCTCCCAAGTACTGGGATTACAGGTGTGCGCCTGCACACCCAGCAGCCCCTACTTTTTGACTCTTACCAGTTGGAATCTCCCTGCCTCCTCAGACCTACACTGCTGGGAACAACATTCTTTACCCTCACAAAACCCAAAGGGGATAAGGGCTGCCCCTCAACATAGCCATTATCCCTGTTGGTCCTCATGACAAAGAGGGGACATGGAATATTACTCTTTTACAGCCGAGTTCACAAACAAAGCAGAGAAGGGTCCCAGCCAGCACCCAGGATGGGTGGCCGGGCTCCCATTTCCATGCTCATTTGCACTAACCAAATCACTCCCCTTGCCCAGGTCTACTTGGATTCCAAGAGTCTAGAGGTGCACTGCTCCATCCCCTGGACATGTCCCTTCCCAGACCCACTGTCCCGCCAAGCTAATCCAACAGGCCCCTCAACTACTGCTGCTTGGTTCCCAGAAGACAACCTAAGATGGAAACTGTGCTAGTACCATCCTGTCAGTGCCGTAAGTAATAGAAGAAATTAGGGAGAGAGAAAAGAAAGGAAGAAGGGAAGGGTTTGGAAAGAAGAAGCTGAAGGAAGTTTATAAACCTGACAGCTACAGTCTTGTAATCCCAGTACTGGGGAGGCTGAGACAGGAGGATCGCAGGTTCACTGCCAGCCTCAGCTACTTAGTGAGGCCCTCTGCAACACAGTGAGACCCTGTTTCAAAATAAAGAACAAAAAATAGGGCTGCGGGTGTAGCTCAGAGGTAGAATGCACACAGAGGTTCAATCTCCAGTACCACAAAAAAAGAAAATTAAAAAAATACTATGGGAGCCGGGCGTGGTGGCGCACACTTGTAATCCCAGTACTTGGGAGGCTGAGACCGGAGGATCCGGGTTCGTGGCCAGCTTCAGCTACTTAGTGAGGCCCTCTGCAACTTCATGAGACCCGGTTTCAAAATAAAGTATAAAAAATAGGGCCGGGGGTGTAGCTCGGAGGTAGAACGCCCCTGGGCTCCATCCCTGGTACCGCAAAAAAAAAATACTATGGGTATCACTAGCACTTCTAAGATAATAAGCAGAAGTAGAATGCATGAGAAGAAAAAGAAGGGCATTAAAGCAAAAGGGAAATAGAGGAGGAGAATAAGAGAAATGGGAGAAGGAAGGACCTAGGTGGTAGGAAAACTTAAAAATAAATGAAACAAGCCGGGCGTGGTGGCGCACACCAATAATCCCCGTATTTGGGAGGCTGAGACAAAAGGACGACAGGTTTGAGGCCAGCCTCAGCAACTTAGACCCTGTTTCAAAATAAAAACTGGGGTGTATAAAAAATAGTATAAAAAAGTATAAAAAAATAGGGCTGGGGTGTAGCTCAGAGGTAGAAGGCCCCTGGGTCCCATTCCCAGTACTGCACACCCACACGCACGTGTACACACACACACACACACACACACACACAGAGTGAAAGAGGCTCTGAACTGCTATTTCCAGAGTGAAAAACAGAAAAGCCAGAAGACTTCCGCGCCTTCCCCAGGTTCCTCCCTTGGTCTGCCTGGAAGTCACTTCCTCCCTTTAGACCTGGTGTTTCCTTATCTGTACAACCGAGATTATTAGAATTGCCTAGGATCCAGCCCAGCCCAAGGATTGACGTTGTTGTGATAAGGGCCAGGGAATCTATTCCTGCTTCTCAAAAACCTGAGCAAAACAAATGCCGATCTGTTTCTTTTACAGTTCCTAAAACGTGAGTGTTGAGGGGAGAGGCTCACTCCTACAGAAAGCATACCGACACATTACAAGCACCACCAACTCCTAAGTCAGACAAACCCCAAGTCAGGCAGAGCATGCGCAAGGCCCTGAGTGGACTCCCTAGAACCGCATAAAAATGAAGAAAAAAAAAAGGTAAACATACAGGTGCTGACACGGGTTGACTAAGTCACAAGCCAACCGACTTACACACGCAGCCCCACATAAACACACCCAGAGACAGGGGCCTGTCCCAGCAAGTGAGCCCCATTGTTCCTCGGGGAAGGAAGTTCATCAAGAATACCAAACCTCAGACCCGGCCGGGAGGAGGGCAGAGTTCTGGCTCCAAACAGAACCCAGCCAAACACCAGACATCCTCCCGCCCTGGGAATAGCCACTCGGCCAACATTTACTAAGGACTCCTGGGTAGTTATTCCAGAAAAGAATTTGGAATGCTGGGCACTGGGAAATTTCAGATTTCGATTTCTTTTCCTGGGTACACTCTGCATCCACTTTACCCAGAGAGCCACGGTTGGCTATGCAAAGATTCGGAAGAGCTAGAGACCCCTTCTGCAAAAGCCGGGGGCTGGGGGTGGTGGTGGTGGTGTAGGTTTCCACCCCATCCAGCTCCCTTAAATTTCCTCCGAGGGAATCCGGAGACCACGGGGTCCTGGCTTCTCCCGGTCGTTCGCGGACTTTGGAGAAGCAAGATGGTCCTTCCCAGGTGCGGGTTGGAGGGGGACGGCTGGGGAGACGCGGGAGGTGGGGCCCGGGAGAATGCAACCAGCCCTCCCAGTTAGGGTTGGTGCGTGCACGGAGAAGGCAGCTCCCTCCCACCCAGTGCTGGGGGAGGGGGTCCCCAGGCCCCTGCGCGGGGGAGGGGAAAACGAGGCACGGCCCCGGGTGCAAGGAGGAAGGAGGACCAGGAGGGCCAGGCAGGCAGGTGTCTCAACCCCACCCCTCCCGCGGGCGAGAGGCGTGGGGACCGCCTTCCTCCCACCTACACCGATCCCTCCCGAAACTCCGGGGACTTACACAGGACCGCCGAGGTCCAGAGAAGCAACTGTGTCCTCCCGGCTTTCGCCTCCGTCTCCATCGCGATGGCGATCCCGACGCGAGAGCCGCCGCCAGAAACCCGGGAACAGTCAGTAGCGCCAACTGCGGGGCCCCGGGAGAAGCCAGCCACCAGGTGGAGCCTCGTCCCGCCCGCCTCCACGCCCGATTGGTCGGCGCCCCGGGCCTGCGCGCTCTGATTGGAGAAGAGAGCTGTCACTCTGTAGCGTGACTCACCGCAGCCAGGTGCGGCCCGCCCTTCCCTGCGCCGGGGCGACGGGCGCCGGCCACCGCGCCGCCGCGTCTGATTGGCCCAGGAGACCGTCGCGTAGGGAACGAGGGCCTCACCTGGAGCAGGTAAGGGCCTCCGATTGGACGAGCTCCAGACTAGGGACTTTCTGATTGGCTGGGTTCTAAGTTGCAGCCGGGACTGGAGCTTTACCTCTAAGGAGGAGCCATAAGGACTCGCAGACCCTGGCTGGCTTCGGTTGGGGTTTTTCATTGTTAGTTTGGATGTAAATTACTTGGTGCTGCAAGAAACCTTCCTCCTGCCGGGCGTGGTGGCGCACGCTTGTAATCCTGGTACTTGGGAGGCTGAGACAGGAGGATCTCAGGTTTGCAGCCAGCCTCAGCTACTTAGTGAGGCCCTCTGCAACTTAGTGAGACTTTGTTTCAAAAGAAAGAATAAAAAATAGGGCTGGGGGTGTAGCTCGGAGGTAGAATGCCCCTGGGTTCAATCCCCAGTACCACACACACACACACACAAAAGAAACCTTCCTCCTGTCACTTGACAAATGAAAAACACATTATTAATATGGTGGCGCACCTGTGTAATCCCAGTACTTGGGAGGCTGAGACAGGAGAATCGCAGGTTGGAGACCAGCCCCAGCATGGGCCTGGCTAAGTTGCTGAAGCTGGCAACAAACCCACGACCCTTCTGTCTCAGCCTCCTAGGTACTGAAATTACAGACATGTAAAATAACACTCAAGCCATATTTTTAATTTTTGATGTCTTTTTTTTTACATATTTCTATGCCACACGTCTCTTAATGTATGACTGCAGTTATTTTGTTTTTAATCTTCATATTAAATATATGAATGTTTTACACACCATGTTTACAATGTTAGAGTATTCTAAATTTGTCTTATTAATATGGGGGGGGGGGCGTGATGGCGCACCTCTGTAATCCCAGTACTTGGGAGGCTGAGACAGGAGGATCGCAGGTTGGAGACCACCCCAGCAATTTAGCGAGACCCTGTTTCCAAATAAAAAATACAAGGATGGGCGTGGTGGCGCACGCTTGTAATCCCAGTACTTTGGGAGGCGGAGACCGGAGGATCCAGGTTCGCGGCCAGCCTCAGCTCTCTCTCTCTCCCTGTCTCTCTTTCTCTCTACCTAGTGAGGCCCTCCGCAACTTCATGAGACCCGGTTTCAAAATAAAGTATAAAAAAATAGGGCCGGGGGTGTAGTGCGGAGGTAGAATGCCCCTGGGTTCAATCCCCGGTACCGCAAAAAAAAATAAAATAAAATAAAATAAAAAATAAAAAATACAATAGGGCTGGGAGTGTAGTTCGGAGGAAGGATGCCCCTGGGTTCAATCCTTATATGACAGGGCAGAGGAGCTGGAAAAGAGATGAGGAGATAACTTGACACCACCCCAAAACCGGGTTCCTCTGTTCACCCCACTAGTAGCATTCACAGGCTTTGAGAGGTGAACCATGGGAGAAGAGGACAGAGAAAAGAAAGGGGGCGAGGTGCTGTGCCTGCACCTATGGCAGGGAGTGACACCCCGATTGCAAAACAAAGGGGCTAGGAGAGGTGAGCCTGGGTCCAATCCCCGGTGCCGAAAAAGGAAAAAGAAAAGAAAGAAAGAAAAAGGAAGCGAGGGCTGAAGTCCACAGTGGGAAAACAGAACATTATCTCGGGAAGAACTTTAGACAGCAGGACCTGTACACACCCAGGGAAGAGAAACTGACCTACGCTGTTCTACAAACACCTCTGGGCAACTGCGGACCCACTTTTGATCTGCCCGCAAGGCCGTAAGGTTCAGAATTATTTACCTTCTAGCGCTGACTCAGCCTCCTCGTTCCTATAGACCATATTGATACTCAAGCTTTATTTATTTATTTTCTCTTTTTTGCGGTACCGGGAATTGAACCCAGGAGCATTCTACCTCCGGGCTACACCCCAGCCCTATTTTTATTTTTTATTTTGAAACAGGGTCTCACTAGGTTGATGAGAGTCTCACTACTTGCTGAGGTTGTCCTCGAACTTGCGATCCTCCTGTCTCAGCCTCCCAAGTACTGGGATTATAGGCAGGTGCCACCACACCTGGCTGTTTTACCTTTTGCTTCTTTCATCTTTCACACGTTTCGCTTTTGTTATTGTTGTTCTGGGGACTGAACCAAAGGCATTCTACCCCTGAGCTGCACCCCCACACACCCTTTTTAGTAGTGTGTGTGTGTGTGTGTGTGTGTGTGTGTGTGTGTGTTTTGCTGGGATGGAACCCAGAGGCATTCTACCTTCAAGCTACACCCCCAGCCATATTTTATTTTTTCTTTGGAAACAGTGTCTCACAAAGTTGCTGAGAGCCTTGCTAAGTTGCCGAGGCTGGCCTCAAACCTGTGGTCCTCCGGTCTCCGCCTCCCAAAGTACTGGGATTACAAGTGTGCGCCACCACGCCCTGCTTATTTTTTTTTTTTTTTTTTTTTAGAAACAGGGTCTCACCAAGTTGCTGAGAGCCTCATGACATTGCTGAGGCTGGCTTCAAACTTGCTGCGATCTTCCTGTCTCAGCCTCCCAAGTACTGGGATTCCAGGCATGCTCCACCACGCCGGCACCTGATGGGTCTTGAAGTTTTCTCTGACGGTCACAGCCCACAGTGCTCAGTCCCTCTCTAAGCACCTCTCTCCTTGGCTCTTTACTCTGGTACTTAACTTTGTGCACACTTCTCTTCCCAAGACTTTAAATTCCTTTGAGAGAAAAGGACGGGAGCTTTGCCCTTGGCAGGCACCCAAATACTTGTTTCAGTTGACTGATACAAGGTTTCTCTTTGGGTTACAGATTGTCTCCCTTCCTGTACCAGTCTCCCAACTACATTGTCAACTGTGAAGTTGGGAATTGTGGTTATCTGTATTTCCTTAAAGCACCCAGTAGGTGCTTGATAAACATTGCTTCAAATTGGGTAGAACTTTGACTCATGGAATGAGCCATGGTTCATTCTTTCCACAAAGATGTGGAAAAGAGAATGAAATGTGGTGGCGCCCACCTGTCATCCCAGTACTTGGGAAGCTGAAACAGGAGGATAACAGGTTCCAGGTCAGCCTCAGCAACTTAGGGAGACCCTCAGCAGCTTACTGAGACCCTGTTTCAAAACAAAAAGTAAAAAGGGCTGGGGGTTTAGCTCAGAGGTAGAACACTCCTGGGTTCAAACCCCAGTAACACCTCCGCAACTTCGTGAGACCCGGTTTCAAAATAAAGTATAAAAAATAGGGCCGGGGGTGTAGCACGGAGGTAGAACGCCCCTGGGTTCAATCCCCGGTGCCGCAAAAAATAAATAAATAAATAAAATAAATAAATAAAAATGGGCTGGGGTGTAGCCTGGAGGTAGAATGCCCATGGGTTCAATCCCCAGTGCCACAAAAATAAATAAATAAAATAAATAAATAAATAAAACTTTTCACCCCACAGAGGAAGGCCATACACCCAGTGATAGTATAAACACATTCAGTATAAACTTTTTCAAGGCAGACCATTCTGCTTTTACTATTATTATTATTAGTAGTAGTAGTAATGTATTTATTTTTTGTGGTACTGGGAATTGAACCCAGGTGAATTCTATCTCTAAGATATAACACCAGCCTTTTTTGTTTTTTAACCTATTCTTTTTTTTTTTTTTTTTTTTTTTGCAGTACCAGGGATTGAACCCAGGGGCGTTCTACCTCCGCGCTATACCCCCGGCCCTATTTTTTATACTTTATTTTGAAACCGGGTCTCACGAAGTTGCAGAGGGCCTAAGTAGAGAGAGAGAGAGACAGGGAGAAAGAGAGAGAAAGAGCTGAGGCTGGCCGCGAACCCGGATCCTACGGTCTCTGCCTCCCAAAGTACTGGGATATCAAGCGTGTGCCACCACGCCCGGCCCTTTTTTTATTTTTTTTTTTTAAACAGAGTCTTCTTCCTAGGTTGCTTAGAGTCTAGCTAGGTTGCTGAGGCTGTCCTTGAACCTGCAATCCTGCTGTCACAGCCTCCCAAGTACCTACCATTCAGCTTTATGTACAGCTCCCTTCCTTCCTTCCTTTTTTTTTTGTACTGGGTATTGAATCAGGACCATTCTACCTCTGAACTACAGCCCCAACCCTTTTTTATTTTTTATCTTGAAACAGGGTCTTGCTAAATTGCTGAGGCTATCCTCAAACCTTCGATCTTCCTGTCGTAGCCTCCCAGGTACTGGGATTATAGGCCTGCACCACCACGCCCAGATGGAAATGATTTTTTTTATTAATTCTCTCTATGTCCTCTCAGGACTTCTTATTGCTAAGGTAAACAATTACTTTTTATTTTTGGTGGCACTGGGGATGAACCCGGGGCATTCTACCTCTGAGCTGTACCCCAAGCCCCTTTTTAAAATTGTTTTCTTTGAAACAAGACCTTACTAGGTTCTGAGGCTGGTCTCGAACCCCTGATCCTAAGGTAAGCAATTATAAGTATCTATTCATGTTACCTTACTCTTTTTTTACACAAATGTAGTGTAGCACACTTTTCGCACCTAACAGTATATCCTGGAGATCTTTCCTGAGTACACCGAAAGCTTCCTCATTCTTTCTTACAGCCACATAATACTCTATTGTGTGCTTATAATGTGGTTTATTTAGCCAATTTTAACTTATGGACACTCAAATTACCTGTGTGTGTGTGTGTGTGTGTGTGTGTGTGTGTGTGTGTGTGCGTGCGCGCGCTGCAGTACTAGGGGTTGAACCCAGGGACATTCGACCTCTGAGCTACACCCCATCCCTATTTTATTCTTTTATTTTATATTTATTTATTTATTTTTAATTTATTTATTTATTTGGTACTGGGGATTGAACGCAGAGGCATTCTGCTTGTAATCCCAGTACTTGGGAGGCTGAGACAGGAGGATTCAGGTTCGCGGCCAGCCTCAGCTACTTAGTGAGGCCCTCTGCAACTTAGTGAGACCCTGTTTCAAAATAAAGAATAAAAAATAGGGCTGGGGGTGGAGCTCGGAGGTAGAATGCCCCTGGGTTCCATTGCCAATATAAAAATTTTTTTTTTTTTTAAAAAGGGCTGGTGGCGCACGCTTGTAATCAGAGTACTTTGGGAGGCGGAGACCGGAGGATCCGGGTTCACAGCCAGCCTCAGATTTCTCTCTCTCTCTCTCTCTCTCTCTCTCTCTCTCTCTCTTTCCCTGTCTCTCTCTCTCTCTCTCTCTCTCTCTCTCTACCTAGTGAGGCCCTCCGCAATAAAAAATAAAAAGGGCTGTGGGTGTAGTTTGGAGGTAGAGTGCCCCTGGATTTAATTCCCAGTACCACAAAATAAAATAAGGAATGAGGATGTAGCTGAGCAGTAGAACACCCAAGTTCAATGTCCAGGAAACAAAGGAAGAAAGGAAGGAAGGAAGGGAGGGAGGAAGACAGGCCTTCCTTGAATAGCTGGTAGACCTAAAAAATCAGTAGAGATACAATATAAATATATATATATATATTGGTGGTACTGGAGATTGAACCCAGGGGCATTCTACCTCTGAGCTATAACCCCAGGCCTATTTTATATTTTATTTTTGAAACAGGGTCTTGCTAAATTGATATAAGCCTCACTGAGTTGCTAAAGTTGGCTTCAAACCTGCGATCCTCTGTCTCAGCCTCCCAAGTACCAGGATTACATGTGTGCGCCACCATACCTGGCTTGGTACTAGTTTTTTTTTTTTTTTCGGTACTGGGGATTGAACCCAGGGGCATTCTACCTCTGAGCTACACCCCCAGCCCTATTTTTTATTCTTTATTTTGAAACAGGGTCTCACTAGGTTGCAGAGGGCCTCACTAAGTAGCTGAGGCTGGCCGCGAACCTGGATCCTCCTGTCTCAGCCTCCCAAGTACTGGGATTACAAGCGTGCGCCACCACGCCCAGCTTAGGTACTGGGTATTGAACCCAGAGGCCTTCTACCTCTGAGCTACAACCCCAGCCCTTTTTATTTTTATTTTATTTATTTATTTGGTACTGGAGAGTGAACCCAGGGATATTCTACCTCTGAGCTATAACCTCAACCCTATTTTATTTTTATTTTGAAACAGGGTCTCACTTGGTTGCTGAGGCTGGCCTTGAACCTGCGATCCTCCTGTCTCAGCCTCCCAAGTACTGGGATTACAGGTGTGCGCCACCACGCCTGGCACATTTTTCTTTGATTATGACATGCTTTTCCATTGGCAGTCACAGGTTTCCTTCCATCAAATTTCAGTGATAGCTATGCTGCTGCATTTACCTTCTTGTGTTTATTATTTATATTCTGTAAATCCATGTTTGATGTGACAAGTACTTTATAGGTATTAAATTCTCACAACAATGCAAGAAGATAAGGGTTTTCTTGTTGGTTTGTTTCTGGTACTGGGGATTACATCTCACCCCTGCTAGGCAAGTGCCTAGCCGGGGCCTCCTACATACTAGGCAAGTGCTCTACCACTGAGCTACATCCCCAGCTCTATCTATCTATCTATCTATCAATCAATCAATCATCTATTTATTTATTTATTTTGCGGTACTGGGGATTGACCCAGGGCATACTACCTCTGAGCTACACCCCCAGCCCTATTTTTTTATTCTTTATTTTGAAACAGGGTCTCACTAAGTTGCAGAGGGCCTCACTAAGTAGCTGGGGCTGGCTTTGAACCTGCAATCCTCTTGTCTCAGCCTCCCAAATACCAGATTACAAGTGTGTGCCACCACGCCCGGCTCCAACCCTTTTAAAATTTTTATTTTGAGCCGGGCGTGGTGGCACACCCTTGTAATCCCAGTACTTGGGAGGCTGAGACAGGAGGATCTGAGGTTCGCAGCCAGCCTCAGCAACTTAGTGAGACCCTGTTTCAAAATAAAAAGAATAAAATAGAGCACGCTTGTAATCCCAGTACTTGGGAGGCGGAGACAGGAGGATCCGGGTTCGCGGCCAGCCTCAGCTACTTAGTGAGGCCCTCCGCAACTTAGTGAGACCCTGTTTCAAAATAAAGTATAAAAATAGGGCCGGGGGTGTAGCTCAGAGGTAGAACGCCCCTGGGTTCCATCCCCAGTACCGCAAAAAAAAAAAAAAAGAATAAAATAGGGCTGGGGGTCTAGCTCAGAGGAAGAATGCTCCTGGGTTCAATCCCCAGCACCACACACACAAAATACAAACACAGCCTGCTAAGCCCTACAATTCAGGTGTGTGTGTTGTGCGCTGTTCTGATCTTGTGTTCTTCGTGTAATCCACTTATATAATTTTATCTGCTATTTTTCTCCCTTCTCCTTGAATTTAAAAGCCCTCTTTAGGAGAACAGTAGATCTCCTGCCAAATACATTCTTCTAATTCTTGTGAAATTCAGAGGGTGCCAAGGCCTAGAGGTATCTCAAGCAGAGGAAAGGATGCGTGGAGGCCAGGGTCCGGAAGGAGGAAGTCTACCTGTCCAGCTTGATGGGAAGGAACCACACCGGGAAGTGAGTTGGGGAGACAGGGTGACCCCAGATGCAGACCACAGACTGCTCAGAGGCTGTGAGGCCTGAGCTCCAGCCCCCGGCAACAAGGACCCACTGTGAATGATCAACCCTGGCAGATAAGATAAAACTGTTATTTTAAGATTGGGCAGGCAGCTGCTGCAGAAAGGCTGAAATGAGAAGATTCTGAAGGTCGGAGGAAGGCTACCACAAGCCCACGTGCAAGCACTGGAGGAAGAAAATGAAAGCCGGGTCCAGGCCTTGCATCTCCCAGCCAACTGGGAGAGAAAAAGGAACAAAAATTAGCACTGCCGGGCGTGGTGGTGCACGCCTGGAATCCCAGTACTTGGGAGGCTGAGATAGGAGGATTGCAGGTTCAAGGCCAGCCTCAGAAACTTAGGGAGACCCTGTTCCAAAATAAAAAATAAGCTGGGCATGGTGGTCCATGCTTATGATCCCAGTACTTGAGAGGCTGAGATAGGAGGAGCACAAGTTTGCAGCCAGCCTCGGCAATTTAGGGAGGCTCTCAGCAACTTAGACCTGTTTCCAAATAAAAAATAAAATAGGAAAAAACTAAAGAAAAAAAATAGGTCTGGAGGTAGAAGGCCCCTGAGTTTCATTCCCAGTACCACAAAAAAATAAAATAAAGGGATGGGGATGTAGTTTGGAGATAGAGTACTCCTAGGTTTGAGCCCCAATATCTCATACACACACACACACACACACACAAACTCATTCTTTCTTTCTCTCTCTCTCTCTCAGGAAAGGGAAGGAGAACTTTCCAGGGCAGGTAATGGATTGGAACAGCCAATCAGGGTTATTAACCAGATAGTTAATGAGGCAGGAAGAGGAATGTTCTCTTCACAATGATCAAACTGGAGGGCAAGGGTATGTAGTAGGTCGGGTCATTCTTCCAGGATTCTCTCTAACCCTCAGCTGTCAAACTGAAGCAAAAGATAAACTTCAAGCCGGGCATGGTGGTGCATGCTTGTCATCCAGTACTTGGGAGGCTGAGACAGGAGGATCCGGGTTCGCTGCCAGCCTCAGCTACTTAGTGAGACCCTCCGCAACTTAGTGAGACCCTGTTTCAAAATAAAGAATAAAAAATAGGGCTGGGAGTGTAGCTCAGAGGTAAAAGGCCCCTGGGTTCAATCCCTACTACCGCAAAAAAAAAAAAAAAAAAAAGATAAACTTCCACAGGCCAGGGAAGGTGCTAGAAAGCTGATCTATGGGGATAGAAGATTGAAAGCAGTCCCCAGAAAGGAGCAGGGTAGATGGACCAGAAAGGACACTTAGAAAACTCCTGGGGCTTCAGAGTTCTGAGTCTTGTTAAGGGAAGTAGTTCCAAGTCAGCATACTCAAAACTCAGTGAACTGGGCCTTTTACTCTACATAAATTATGCCTCATTAATAATAATAATAAGCCGGGCGTGGTGGCGCACGCTTGTAATCCCAGTACTGTGGGAGGCAGAGACCAGAGGATCCGGGTTCGCGGCCAGCCTCAGCTTTCGCTCTCTCTCTCTCTCCCCCTGTCTCTCTCTCTCTCTCTCTCTCTCTCTCTCTCTCTCCTTAGTGGGGACCTCCGCAACTTCGTGAGACCCGGTTTCAAAATAAAGCATAAAAAAAAATAGGGCCGGGGTGTAGCGC
>PVJS01023622.1:0-29424 GCA_004027185.1 Glis glis
TTGAAACCGGGTCTCACGAAGTTGCGGAGGGCCTCGCTAGGGAGAGAGAGAGAGAGAGAGAGAGAGAGAGGAGAGAGGAGAGAGAGAGAGAGAGATTGATCGCACGCGCATGCGCGCTGAGGCTGGCCGCGAACCCGGATCCTCCGGTCTCCACCTCCCAAAGTACTGGGATTACAAGCGTGCGCCACCACGCCCGGCTAGTATTTTCCATTTTTGCGAAATTTTTTCCCTCCTGTCTTATACCTTTTAACTTTGTGGTATTTTTTATTGTCTAGATTTTTTATACAGTCAACACTGTAGATTTTTTTGCTACCTTTTAAGTTTTTTTGTTGTTGTGGTACTGGGGATTGAACCCAGGATATTCTGCCTCCTAGATACACCCCCAGCCCTATTTTTTTATTCTTTATTTTGAAACAAGGTCTCACTAAGTTGCGGAGGGCCTCACTAAGTAGCTGAGGCTGGCTGGGAACCCGGATCCTCCTGTCTCACCCTCCCAAGAACTGGGATTACAAGCGTGTGCCACCACACCAGACTTACTTTTTAAGTTTTAAAGTGAATTTTCATGTACTATTAATCCAGAGAAAGGACAATTTTATAAAATATAATGTGTAGTAGTTTTTCTAGGGGTTTGGTTTTGTTTTGCTTAAAGTAACAGACTTCCATATTGTAATTCAAGTGTGCAACATTTCCTTAAACATCTCATGGTTAAATATGAACTTCTTTAATGCTTTATTTATAGAGAAATTATTTGCCTATTATAATACAGGAATAATAAATGAAATACAGAAACTATAGAGCAGAGAGAAGAAAAAAAATTTCTAATATAAGATGCTCCTTGAGTTACCATGGGGTTACTTTCCAATAAAGTCATTGTAAGTTGAAAATTTGGTATGTTGAAAATGCATTGAATACATCTTCTCTTCTGATCATCATAGCTTAGCAACACAGTACACAGTAGTATCAGTACCCTCATGATTGCATGGCTCACGGGGAGCCGTGGCTTGCTGCTGCTGCCCCTCACTGAGAAAGAATATTGTACAGTGTATTCCTAGCCTTGGAAAATATCAAACTTCAAAATGTGAAGGGCAGTTTCAGCTAAATGCATGTGACTTTTGTACCATCCTAAAGGCGAAAAATTGTTAAGTCAAACCATCATAAGTCAGGGACTGTCTGTAGTCCTAATATCTAGACAACCACAATGTTATTATGCATTTTCTTTATCTTACTTCCTTTTTTAATAATTGGCTTATCTTCCAGTAATCATAATTAAGAGAGGTT
Organism: Glis glis; assembly: GCA_004027185.1. Lineage (NCBI taxonomy): Eukaryota > Metazoa > Chordata > Mammalia > Rodentia > Gliridae > Glis > Glis glis. Next base: position 1,279 of record PVJS01023622.1, read on the forward strand.
TTTAATTTGAGATTTTGCTGAAAGATAGTATTCCAAATGATTATTAAACTGTGTAATTACTTTTCAGAGAATGCACTTCATCTAAATATAGATAAATCTCTTTTCTTTTTGAAATCTGAGGGCTGCAATCTGTCACTTGGTATAAACACCTTTGTGACAAGATCTTGTAAATTACTTGTAATAGTAGAGTACCCCTTAGTGTGATGTCACTTATCCTGATACATTGATTGCAATGTGTCTGGAGAAAAATGTCAGGTACATGATAGAACATTAGGTAGTACATTTACTAGCAATTGCCCTTACATTTAGTTTCTATGAATTTAAACAAAATAAAATCTATCAGACATATCCACCCTCCCCATTTGTTTATTTTTTTAATCTTCTGTTAGCCTACCCAGGCCATTTGTATATTTCAGTGTATGCAAAACTGTATCCTCATTAGTATTTACTAAGTAAGTATGTTCAAGTTATAACCGTTGGGAAGACTTTATAAGTCAATTGACTGTTCAGTTCTGTTTTTGGTATCTTTTTGACAGGTGTGATGCATATTTTAGATAATTTAAACAATTTTACTCATTTTAAAAAAATTATTTTTTTTTGTGGTACTGGGGATTGAACTGAGGGGCATTCTACCTCCATGCTACACCCCCAGCTCTATTTTTTATTCTTTATTTTGAAACAGGGTCTCACTAAGTTGCGGAGGGCCTCACTAATAGCTGAGGTTGGCCTGTGATCCTTCTGTCTCAGCCTCCCAAGTACAGGGATTACAAGCGTGTGCCACCACACCGGCTCAATTTTAACTCATTTAAAAATCTTTTTTGGGGATGGGTTTTTATAATCAAAGTCTGGTGATAGAATGTTAGGTACAGGAAAAATGTTTTAAGTTTTTAAATGTCATCTTTTGGGTTTCTTTTTCCCTCTACTGAGAGATAGTAGGATAAATATCATTAAACACATATTACAGATAAGATAACTAAGCTTCAGAGATTCAGTTTGTCAAAAGTTACATAGCGCCGGGCGTGGTGGCGCATGCTTGTAATCCCAGTACTTTGGGAGGCGGAGACCGGAGCATCCAGGTTCGTGGCCAGCCTCAGCTCTCTCTCTCTCTGTCTACCTAGGAGGCCCTCTGCAACTTCGTGAGACCCGGTTTCAAAAATAAAGTACAAAAAATAGGGCCGGGGGCGTAGCGCGGAGGTAGAACTCCCCTGCGTTCAATCCCCGGTACCGCAAAAAAAAAAAAAAAAGTTACATAGCTAGAAATTAGAAGAATGCAGATCTTTTGGTCTCTTATGAAAAGCTGAATGGGAAAATTTTCCACTCTTTTGGATCCATACCTTTGTAAAATTAAAAACAATTGTAAATATATTTTAGATTATTTTTTCCTTAAATGTGATTTGTACAGATTATATATGTTATTCAGAGGTTGGTCTTGATTACATGGCTATAGGAGCAGGTTTTCCCTATTTACTCATTCAAAAATATAACTAATAGACCAGAGACTTTTTAGTTACTAGAGGAAGGCATAGAACCAATGCTCCAACATACAGGCACTGGTAGAAACTTCCTTAATAAGGCCCCCAAAGCTGAGGAAATAAAATAAGAATTAATAAATGGGATGACATTAAATTAAAAAGTTTCTGGGCAGCAAAGGAAAACACCAAGAGTCTAAAGACAGAGCATATAGAATGGGAGAAGGTCTTTGCCTCTACTTCTCTGAGAAAGGAATAATATCTAAAATATACAAAGAACTTAAAAGACTTACACACACACACACACACACACACACACACACCCAACTCAATCAAAAAATGGTAATTGAACTAAATAGACACTTCATATACTTATTGGCTATAACAAATACTAATGGCCGATAAGTATATGAAAAAATATTCAACATCATTAGCTGTCAGGGAGATGCAAATCAAAATTACACTGAGATTCCATCTAACCCGGTTAGAATGGTAATCAAGAATACAAACAGCAATAAATGCTGGCGAGGATGTGGGAAAATAGAATTCTTCTACACTGTTGGTGGGATTGCAAATTAGTGTAGCTGCTATGGAGATCAGCGTGGAGGTTCCTCTGAAGACTGGGAATGGAACCACCATATGATCCAGCTATGCCACTCCTGGGTATCTTTCCAAAGGAATTCATATCAGAATATTATAGTGATACATGCATATCCATGTTTATAGCAGCACAGTTCACAATAGCTAAATCATGGAACCAGACTAGGTGTCCATCAACAGATGAATGGATTACAAAATTATGGGATATACACACAGTGGAATTCTACTCAGCCATAAAGAAGAACAAAATTATGTCATTTGCAGGAAAATGGATGGATCTAGAGAATATTATGCTAAGTGAAATTAGCCAGTCACAGAAAGCGAAAGATCATTTGTCTTCTCTCATATGTGTAAACTAGCTAGGGAGAAATCAGGATACAACAAGGACTACAGATAAAGTAGGAAGAATCTCAGTGGAGTGATGAAAGGGGTCTAGGGGAGGGAGGTTGGTGGCGGGGAGAGGGAGACTTGATGAAGGAAACACTTTCATTGACATTATGTGTTGAGGGCTGAGACCTGTCTTAGAGGCACACTGAGATTATCATCTTGGACCAGCCCAGTTTGGATACATGGTATTTGGCTGGGTGGGATCTGTCCGCAAATGGAAAAAATAAATATATCCCTTTCAAACCGGTCGCGACCTGGCGATTAAAGGGGTGTGAGTGACTTACCGAAACTCTGGGGTTTCATGGAAACTCTGAGGCTTCCAGTCCCGATCCGAGAGCTCCACGTTGGGCGCCACTTATTGCGGTAACTCCGGCGGACGATCTACTCCGTGGTTCCTGCCACAGAAGGTCGCTGCACCAAGCAGCTTCCTGACAAAACAATCTATGGTCCCCAGCCACAGACGGTCTCTGTATCAAGCAACTTCCTGACAAAAGAGTCTATGGTCCCCAGCCACAGACGGTCGCTGCCCAGACAGCTTCCTGAAGTCTGTGGATCCTGCCACAGACGGTCACAATTATGTACATATACGAAATTTCCAATGCCAATCTCAGTATCATGTATGGGGGAAGGGGAAGGAGTGGGGTGGGAGCCAGGGGAAAGCTCACCAAGTGCTGTGTCCATGTATGTTCCTGTTAACTCTGAACTTCATTATGATGTGAGATTACAATACACCAATAAAAGTATATTAAAATAAAATAGTAAAAATATAATTAACATATATGAAATTAATTTTACGTTTATAAATTTTTAATTTTACATTTTTACCCATATGAAAAACTTTTTTCCATACTTATGTTTTATATGGAAGGTTTTTAAATGTATTTGGTCATTAATTAAAGTGGAATAGAGTGGATATGATGTAGTAGAAATTTGGTCTAGAGCTCAGTAAACTCAGTGGGTATGGCAGAGAGTATGAAAGAAGTGGAAGACGAAAGTGGCAAGTGAAGAACTCCATAAAGGCAATGACACTGTGCTGGTCATTTTTCAGGAGCACCAAAACTGAAGAAACCCTCATTCTCTTGCTGCTTGTTCTTTGAGCTTACAAAATATCAATATTCTTTGTTACAAGGGAGGAATATTTTAGGAGTGGAGCTCAGAAATTATTCCTAAGGTTGTTTGTAGGTGGCTTTAAAATTCTGTGCAAGTGTTTGCTATGTATATTGTATATTCTTTAAAAATAAAATTGAAATCTTGCTTTATTCTAAACAAGTGAACTGCTGTGATTTGTCCTGATTTTACTGAATGAAGTTAATAAATTGGATAGCCCATAGGGGTTTTAGTATCTTGGTAATTGCGTATTTGATGTGGATTCAGATTTTATCTAGTTTGAAAGAATTTATTTTAAGGGAACATTATTTTGTAAAGAAAATAGATTTTTTTTCACCCTGTGGTATTGCATAACCCATTGAGAAAATAGATTTTGTTTATTGTTTTATTTTTCTTTGAATACTACATTTTGCTTACTGCTACCTTTACAGAAAGATTTTTCTTTTATTGGTAACAGTAACTTTTCCCAAGATAAAAACTATATTTCCTTAACATTTTATGAATCCCACTAAGGAAGTCATATATAAACAGAAGTGATGAAGATGATGATTGCCAACCACAGTTCACTGTTAAAGAAGTTAATGAGCTTTGATTCTTTTGCTTATCTTGTGTACTGTATTCTAATAATCTATTTCATTTAAAAATCTTTTCTTTTTTTGTGGTATTGGAGATTGAACCCAGGGGTGTTCTACCTCTGAGCTACATTCCCAGTCTGATTTTATTTTCTGTTTTGAAACAGGGGCTTCACTAAGTAAGCTGGAGTCCTTGCTGAGTTGCCGAGGTTGGCCTCGAACCTGTGATCTTCCTGTCTTAGTCTCTCAAGTACTGGGATTACTGGCGTGTGCCACCACACCTGTCTCTTTAAAATCTTTTGTCATTCTTCTATAGAATTTCAGATTATATTAAAGTTTACTATTGTAAAACTCTTGAATATTATAAAGATAACAATAAGGATTTGTTTGAGACAGAGACAGTTCATGTAAGTCAGTGGCAAAGCAACTTTTTAGTTTTTTGTGTATTAGGCTATTTTAATTATGATCTATGTTGAATAATAGCATGAATAAAATATAACTATTCGTCCGTAATAACACTTACTGAATTAACATTAGTTATTTAAAATTATTTACTAGTTGTTTATGGTTCTTTTTCTTCTGGGTGACTTTTTTGGGCTATTTAAGTTATTATTTATTTTAATTTGCATACCTTTTGATGGTTGTGCAGTCATATTCCAGTTTAGCCTCTTGTCTGCTTAGAATATAACTAGTTCAAATAATCATCTGATCTTACATTGTAGCAGATGAAGTTACTTAAGTGGTGAAACCTCTGATGAGTGGCATTCACAGTGACTTTTAAGTTTCACCAGTTTATCTGGAGTTACTTTGGGTGCCTCTTAGAATTTGGCACTAAGACTATCCACTTAGAATAAGTCTGGTCAGAAGTATCCTGAAATAGTTGATACTCGATTGTCTTTAGAAGTGACCTATCCTGAGAGGTAATAAATGTGTCCGAGGAAACTGGAGAAATGCTCAGACCTAAAGCTGATGCATACATCAGGACTAGAATTAAGTTGCAGTCTATTTCATTACTATATATGGGCTAAATTGTTTCTCCCAAGGATGTTTTAACATAAGGGCAGTGCCTTATTTTTTAGAAGAAGGGAAATTGGATATTATGAAGTTGATGTGTAGCACCATTTGGGGAAAAAATAAAGCTATTTAGGGGTCACCAATATTGTAATCTCTAGAGTAGTGCTCTTTATTGTAAGGCATCAGTAGTTCAGCATACTTTTTTTTTTTTAGTCTGGAGGAAGTTATTTCTCAGAGCTTTTCACTTTTCCTTTATTCTATGTTTATTAATACTTTGTGGGTATTAATACAGACATTAGGTATCTTGAGGCTGAGAAAGAATTATTCAGGATAATGATGTGACATCACTTACTAGTTAGTTTGGTTGGTTTGTCGGGCACTAAAATCATCAATGCTGATTTTATAGACAAAATTAAGTTTCAGGTATTTTAATGATGAGAACCTGATCTTACTAAGATGTTGGCAGTGAAATACTGCTTGAAATTCTGGTTGGCTTATATCTTTGACATCTACTCTTTTAAACTCAAAATCAAGAGATTCTTGTTGCTTTTATTAAAAAAAATTAGGCAGATAGGAAGCCCAAATAATAATTTCAAATATAATTTGTAGTTCCAGGCATATATATTTGAGTTAATAAGGAAACTCTTGCTTTTGATAATTGGAAGGCAATTGAATTGAAATATAACGTCCTACTTTAAAATATAAAAAATTATGCTGATTTATTGGGTATATTCATGAGGATCTTTGGAGGTTTTTATCACATTATCTGCCTAAATAATTCAACTCTTCCCTTAACATCGATGTTTAGTGAATGAGTAGAAGAAAAAGAGAATGACCTTGTTTTCATCCATTTCTGTTGTAGATACATTTTCTTAGAATACAGGAGAATTATAAATTTTCAAAGAGATTAAATACCTCATATAGTTAATAAGTGCCTCATATAGAGGCTGGTTTAGTTAGGAATGGAGCTTAGCCTATCTCACTCTAGTTTGAACTTTAAAATTGTTCTATAGCTTTGATTACATACATATTTATGTTTCTGTATTATTTTCCTTTGAATAATGCTTTGCATTTACAATTGTATGAGTTTGTGTTATAATCAGCTTCTTACAAAATTAGATCAAAGTCAGTTTTTGCATTTTTTGTGTATAAGCTTGATCTTTTATATTTATTGTAGTGCCCGATACAGACGTAGCTCAATAAATATTTACTAATCAATAGTGCATTAATCTGACTTCGTTTAATAACCTCATTTTATATATTTTTAGAAATTAAAAATTTAAACAGTATAAACATTTTCTCTCCTTTAATGCCCTTGCTGTAAGTTTATCCTATTTTAAAATGTTTTTTATTTCTTGTGTATACTATATTGGTGAAGAGGTATTTTTATAAAATGATTTCAATTTCAATTCTGTGTTTTAATATCATTTTTATAAACCACTGTGTTTTTTTTAAGAATTTTCCCTAGTTCCCTTCCCTTTTCTTTTTCTTTTGTAATTTTATAAACATGAGTTTTATAAAAAAAATCCTACTTAGTCATAACTATTTCTTTTCCTTTTCTTTTTTTTAGGTTGTTACGGAGTTGATGGTGAGAGTGACTCTATTATGAGTTCAGCTTCTGAAAACTCTACTGAACCTTGGTTTTGTGATGCCTGTAAATGTGGTGTTTCTCCTAGCTGTGAACTATGTCCTAATCAGGATGGAATTTTCAAGGAGACGGATGCTGGAAGGTTGATGTCCTCATTATAATTATGTTGGGTTCATATGCCTGCTTTATAACATGTCTGCTTTTGACTCCTCCGTTATTCTATTTATGATTTTCTGAGTTTCACACTTTGCTTCTTTGTATTTTCTTGTTGTAGAGTAAATGGCTAGTAAGCTATAGTTGGGGAAGGGGAAGAAGAGAGACCATTTATTGTGTATTTGCATCTGTCTTTGCACCCATCATCTGATTAATTTTAATAATGACTCTATGATGAGGCAAGTGGTAAAGTTGCCCAAATTATAGGGGTATAGCTTGAGGCTCAGATCATTTTATATAATTTATTAGCTCAAGGCCACAAGCTCTGGTACATAGATTGGAACCCAAATCTGAATTATTTCAAGAATGTATCATACAATGATTTAAAAAGAAATTTTAATATAGAGAATTATTAAGCTATGACAAAAGAGTAAATAAGATATAAATGAACTCATAAGGATATCTTGGGATGAATGCAATTATCTAAGGAATGATAGAACTGGAAAAATGATCTTTTTCTCCTAGTCAGGGATTCAGGCTTTGTTGGAGAAACTAGTTACAATCTCCTAGATGCCAGAAAAGTTTCCTGATTTGCCTGCTGGTCTTCAGTTCTTGGCAAGTAGGTGACTGGGCACATGTTGCAGAGGGAGTGGGGCACTGTTTTGAAGCCTGGGGAGTGTGGGGTCTGCAATGAGAGCGCTATGGGAAAGTGATCTCCAGGTTGGTCCAGGGCTATGAAGTCACCTAGGGACCAAGTGTGTGGCTGGAGCAGAGCAATATATACTCCGCACATTCAGGCTGAGAAATTCCTTCCTTCCTTTTACTGTACTCTCTACCATTGAGTTATAGTGCCTCTACTATTGAGCTTAATCTCACGCTTGTTGTAAATGAGAAATGCTGAAGGAATTGTATTATTGAAGAGCAATTATTGAAGTTTGAATTTGGAGCTGAGAGGCAATAAATTGATATATGTCACAAAGACTTACATTCTTTTTACTGAAATCACATTGATGTTTGTTATCACATTTGAGAAGTTGTCATCATAATAGTGTTGATATCATTTATGTTTTTTTCCAGGAGATTATCATCTGGGGTGAGTGACTTAAATATAAGAGTAATTCTCAACCTTCTGTGCTTTGTAGATCATTCTATTCTCTTCCTTCTTTCCACCCCCACGTAATATTAGAGGGGGGTGCTTAAGTTTTTATTTTGCCAAATAAGGATATTTCATTATTTTTATTAAATATGCTTAATATTTTAACGAGAGAAACAACAAAACAGCCTATAATAATTATCGCTATCATTTCCCTTATTTTAACATTGAAGAGAGTAGGACATATTTTGTCCCCACATAAAGGATAGATTTTAATTAATTTTACTTTAGTAAAATAAAAAAAAACTTTTCTCATTTGTACTCAGTGGATGGACAAATCCTTGAGAAACTGTTGCCATATAAGGTTGCTGCAACAGCATAGAATCTTCCATGGGATCTTAGAGAACCTTGTGTGTTGATGTCCAAGATAAAGGGCCAACAGTCTTGCCAGTCTTTCTTCATCACCCATCTAAAAATAAACACAAATAATTAGCATATTAATATGAATTTGTGGTCTGTATGATAGGCATGGGCAGTGTTTTGTGTTTGGACTGACTCTGGCTTAGAATTAGGGAGTTTAGTGAGCATTAAAAGCATGTGCTTTCAAATTGGAAAGCTATATTTGGATTCTGTTTTTTTTTTAACTATGATTTTAGGCAAGTGCTTTAATCTTTTTATGCCATAGTTTCTTTAGCACTCTTGAGAGGATTAAATGAGATGATTTATGTAAAACAACACAGTTTCTGGAACATAAGTGGTCAGTAAATGTCTTCCTACTCCTAAGGTTGCTGCTGCTGCTACCAGTGCTTTCTTATTAGCAATATTGCTTCACTTATTTAACATAATTAGTTACTGCATAAATTCTTTCTGGTAACTTTTCTAATCCTGAGAGTTGACATTTATGGTCATAAATTGTGGTGAACAAGTAAGGCATCTTTGGAAAATACAAAGCTTTTTGGGGATGATAATCCATTTTGTTATTTACTTTTTTTCTTACTTGTTAACAAATTTAAAAGTTCTGTTGAAGAGCCGTCTTTTTATGCTATCATAATCCACAAAGCAACTTGTAAAGTTGTATCTGAATGAAGAAAGGGGAAGCTTCTTCAGCATTGAGATTTACTGAAAAATATGTATTTTAGCTACTATGAATATTACATGTACAGACAACTCCCTTTATGCGTAGCCTGGCAAAATTCATTTATATATTATTTGAACACTTTATGTTGGTATCTGTATTCATATATAGGCTATAGTAGAAATTATAGACCATTATATATTTTGCAGGATGCAATACCAGCTAGATTCAAGGCATAAAAAGCCAAGGAATTATAGAAGCCTTTTAGCTTTAAATGGAAAGCAGGGGAAAAGAAAGTGTAATATGTGGAGAGAATGAAAGAGGTTTTGAAATAGATCTCTATCACATGGGCTTAATTAGACTCCCCCCTCTATTTTGATGGGAGCCACAAGTTCTACATACAAAATGATGTGATTTAATGTGAGAAAACCATCAGGACATTGTTGTTATTACATTTTTTGTTTGTTTCTTAGGGAGAGTATTTTACCTCATCTTGTGTGATCTTATAGATCTGCTTGTGGGAAATATTAGATATGTCCTCTTTCTTTATGTTTTTTGTTGGTTGTCTTCTAGTCTGTTGTGAAATGAAAATATGGCTGTGAGCTAAATTCCTTGATTTTTTAAAAATAAGCATTTTGGTGCAGTAGAAGTCAGTATTGGATTCTTTAAATCTCAGTTCTGTCATTTACTAGTCTTGCTATATTTTGGAATAATTTAATTCTTCTGAACCCAGCTTTGGATAAGCAAAATGAAGAGTGGTCTCCTACTCACAGGAAACGTTCAGGATTTTTTCCTTATAGCTAGCATTCCTTAAGTGAAGATAGTGAGCTAGACACTGTGCCGTAAGCTCTTCATATACATGTTTATAACTTCCAATTGCCTTTGTAGTGCTCTGTGTCTGGTAGACACTTAGTAATTGATTATTAAATGAAGGAATGAAAATAACATACTGAAAATGCATTTATTTTATATAATATAAAGGCACTACAAATACAAAGCTTTTAAAAATCACTCGATTAATATAGTTTTCATTCTGAAATAACTTTGAGAAGTATATTTCTACTTAGTCTTTTTAAAATACGAGTTTAAAAGAATCTATTAATAGTTTCTACGCTAGAGTGACAGTTCTCATTGTTTCTGGTGGTTATATGTGATGCTTATTTTCTGCTCCTTTTCCCAATCAACATGTCATCACAGCTTCAAGCAAAATGGATGGTAAAGTAACAAGAAAGATTTTTTGTTTTGATTTCCCAGTTTGTCTTACAGAGTTCTAAAGTATATGCTGCTAAATACATGACCAAACAGTATTTACTTGTATCAAAAAGGGCCAAAATTGTCTTATCAGTGATTTTTACTGACTTTGATATGTATTTTAATAAGGACTCAAGTTGGTATCCTCACATGAGTAGTTGGGTGAAATCATCCACTTGTGTGCCAATCACACTGAAATGGCAGTTTAAATCTGTAATACTTGTATGACTTTTTCTAAAACATTTTAAGAAGGTCAGTATGAAGCAAGCAGCCAGCTGTTGGGTTTATCAAAGATAAACTCCTACAGAGTACAGCGACATTTAATACATCAGTGGAGCATGAAAAAACTGTGCAAATTAAATTGAGAAAGCAGCTGCTTGTTGAAGATGTGTATCTTCATATTGAACTCCACAGGATGCATTTGGGAGGTTGGATTAAAATGTTCTATCAGGAAAATCTAAGAACCTTGGATTTTTCCTAGTAAAAAGATAATTTTAAAGATTTGTAACTATTTTCCTCAGTACCTCAATAGAATGATTCTTAATCCTTTAAAACTCAGAGTGTATCACAAAACCAGAACCATATAATATTCACAACCTCTTAAGCTATGATAAAGCAGAATCTGTTCTTAATATATTCCCAGGTTAATAGAGATTTGCCATCTTATTTTTGCCCTTTTTCTTATAGAAGTGATAAAGATCTGCTATTTAAATTTCAAAGATGGCGATTCAACATTTTGTTAGGTTGTAAGCAAACAGAAAGGATGCTTAATATATTAAAAATGCTTTAGAGGAGTTTTTAAAAAAGGAAGTAAGAACCAACTCTCCTGTTTTTCAGTGTACTGAAACTGAACATTCTTTGTGTAGTATTACGGCATTTTTCAGACTTTAATATTTATATTTGGGGCATATTCATTTTTGTACATAGGTTGTATCGTGAATAGACTAAGTGAATGAAAATGCAACTTTCTTATAACTTTGTTCGGCACCTTCTTCCAGTAATCAGCTTTAACTTAGGAAGAAAGTCAAAAACTTTAAAATATGTCCTCAAGGATGACTCAGTAGCTTTTAGAAAAGAGTAATAGTAAAACACATTTTCACCTTATTACTGCAGAGTAACTCATAGTTCTTCAGTTAAAACCCTTAATTCTTAAATTAAGATCCTTAGTTCTCAAGTGCTTGCAATAATGAATGTGACTACCTTCCATTCATATAAAAATGATTCTTGTTTCGTTTGAATAGGCATTTTATGCACATATTTAAGAATAACAGATAAGCACAAAGTGCAGTGAATTTTAAGTGAAAGGCAATTACTAATTGATAAATCTACGTTTTGGCTAAGCTGCTGGTAAAGTTATGCTTATTGCAGTCATTTCTTCTGTAACTAACTACTGTCATTCTATACGTGTTGTATATCCTTCAATTATTGAGATTGCAGAATTCTTTCAGTAGTACTTTAAGATAACATGGTTTGTATCTTTTATTTCTCATATGAGAATTTTTGAAAGGATTTGATAGCAAAATCATATCTTTTCTCCTTATAGATGGGTTCACATTGTTTGTGCTCTGTATGTTCCTGGGGTAGCCTTTGGAGATATTGACAAATTGCGACCAGTAACACTAACAGAAATGAACTATTCTAAATATGGTGCCAAGGTGAGACAAAGTGATTTTAATTGTCTAAATGAGAAAATTTTCACTTGTTAGTTTATATGGCTTTTTATTTATGTCTTTGTTGACTACAGAAGTGCTTATTAGTAATCATGCTATTTGCTGAGACCTTAGGTATAAATCATTTATTATTGATAGTAGTTTTCCCCAAAAGCTAAGAATGTACAAATACTTCCATGTATTCTTAATTTAGAATAACCTGTGGGGTAAAATGATAATTGATACCACTGCTATTTCACTGACATGACACACGGCCTAGTACACAAACCAAAGAGTTATTTATTTTATTTATTTATTTATTTTTTGCGGTACCAGGGATTGAACCCAGGGGCATTCTACCTCCACGCTACACCCCTGGCCCTATTTTTTATACTTTATTTTGAAACCGGGTCTCACAAAGTTGCGGAGGGCCTCACTAAGTAGAGAGGGAGAGAGAGAGAGAGAGAGACAGGAAGAGAGAGAGAGAGAGAGAGAGCTGAGGCTGGCCGAGAACCCGGATCCTCCCGTCTCCTCCTCCCAAAGTACTGGGATTACAAGCATGCGCCACCACGCCTGGCTCCAAAGGGTTGTTTATAATCAGTTGGATCAAATATAATCCTATTTTTTACTCAGGGGTATTGTACCTCTGAGCTGCATCTCTAGCCTGATTTTAGTTTTTAATTTGAAACTGGGTCTAAGTTGCTGAGGGCCTTGCTAAGATACTGAGGCTGGCCTTGAACCTGTGATCCTCCTGTCTCAGCCTCCCAGGTAATGGGATCACAGGCATGTGCCACCACACCCGACTTATAATCCTAATTTCTGACTTTATTTTTGAAGTGGAATGTATCAAAATTATGAAAAAGAATATAGGAAGCACCTTTTATTTTACTTAGATTTCAAGAACTCCTTTTAGTTTTATGACTACATAACCTTCTCAGCAAATGATTCTCAGCCTTGATGGTTTATAAGTTGGCTTTTATTTACTTGATAGTTTTATTTATCTGATAGTTTATAAATTGGCTTTTATTTACAATCCTAAAGCTCGATGTCAAGCTTTAGAATTGTGGATGATTAAAAATGCCCACTTATCAGGCTGGGCGTGGTGGCGCACGCTTGTAATCCCAGTACTTTGGGAGGCGGAGACCGGAGGATCTGGGTTCGCGGCCAGCCTCAGCTCTCTCTCTCTCTCTCTCTCTCTCTCTCTCTACTTAGGCCCTCCGCAACTTCGTGAGACCCGGTTTCAAAATAAAGCATAAAAAAATAGGGCCGGGGGTGTAGTGCGGAGGTAGAACGCCCCTGGGTTCAATCCCCAGTACCGCAAAAAAAAAAAAAAGCCCACTTATTCCACTTATTAACTTAAGTTTATCATTACTGCAAGCATCCTAGGAACATTAGAACTAATCAGGCTCTAATATGTTTTCTTTTCTTTATGGTCTATGGGGAAGTTGGGAAGGAAGACACTTGAATAGCATCAGTAACATATTACAGGTGGGGTAGGAACTGTTTTAGTCCTTTCAGGCTACTATAAGAAAATACTTTCCACTGGGTAATTTGTAAACATAAAAATTTCTTTCAGTTCTTAAGGCTGGAGAATCCCAGTGCCAAAAAAAGAAAAGAAAAGAAAGTACCAGCAGATTTGGAGTCATGGGGGTTCGTTCTCCGCTACAAAGTTGGTGCCTTATTGCTGCATCCTCATATGGCACAAAGGCGCAACCACTTCTATAACAGAGCTGATGCTATGGGCATGTCAGCAGAGCCCTTATGACTTATGTACTTCTCAAAAGGCCCCACCTCTTAATATTGCATAGGGTATTGGATTCCTACATACTAATTTTGAGGGGATACTAAGGTTGACTCATAGCAGGACTTACAAATTGTTACATTTTAGAAAATCTGATAGTGAAAATTCAGAAATTTGACAGTTTCTGGTATTATATCTGGAATACTCTCTTTGGGCTCCAAGCCCTTCTTGCAGTCCTCCCTCCCTAACCTCCATTCCCACTCCTATTCTAATATTCTTGTACTTCACTTTTGGTAATTGGGATAGTTCAATAACTTTGGCTGCCCTCCCCAGAATGAAAGCTTCAAACCCTGAACTTACTGTTCCTCAGGAAGTTCGACACTTTCATGTTACCTCTCTGATGCCTTTAAGTTATAGTTAAAAAAAAAAACCTCTTTGTCTAGATTGTCTAGTTAGCAACCATTTGTACACACTATCCAGTTCACCCTTATTACAAATGGAAATTACTACTTTTTTTTTTTTGCGGTACCAGGGATTGAACCCAGGGACATTCTACCTCCAGGCTACACCCCAGCCCTATTTTTTATTCTTTATTTTGAAACAGGATCTCACTAAGTTGTGGAGGGCCTCACTAAGTAGCTGAGGCTGGCTACAAACCCGGATCCTCCGGTCTCCGCCTCCCAAGTACTGGGATCATAAGCGTGCACCACCACACCTGGCAAGTTACTACTTTTTTGATACCAGCTTCATAATTCACTAGCACAGAGCCTAGAAGAGACTAAGTAATTTTCAGTAATCACACATTTGACCAAAAATATAAATCTAGAAGCAATGAAAAAAACCTCAAAAAAGAGTAAAGACCATTTGTTATTTGACAGTATTTCCCATGCAAATTAACATTTCAAATAAGCCCAATGAGTGATCTTTCCTTTCTCTTTTTTTTTGTGGTGCTAGGAATTGAACTTAAGAGCATTCTGCCTCTGAGGTACATATCCAGCCCTTTTTAAAATTTTATCTTGAGACAGGGACTCCCTAATTTGCCCAGGAGGACCTCAAAGCAGGAGGACCTCATGATCTGATCCTCTTGCTTCGGCCTTCAGAGCAGTGGGGGTTATAGGTGTGCACCACCACAACCAGCCTCTTATTTCTTTTATAAGGAGAGAGAATAAGTTTTTTTTTTGGAATGAATATTCCAGGGGTCCTTTAGGACATCCCAAATTTAGTTCAAGGTAAAAATAACTTGATTTAGAATTTGATTTTTTGGGAAATTTTCAAAAATGTCGAAAGGTTTAAAATATTTGATTAAAAAGGGTCACAGGTCACTGAGAAGTAATACGTATTTATGCAAAGAGGCCACAGATTTATGGGCAGATACAGAAAGTGACATAGTTGTAGGAAAACTTTAATTCTTTTAATAGAAAGGACTCAATTTTCTTAAGTAATCAAAGACCTGTTAAAATATAATATATACAGGAAATTATTTTGATAAGACTCAAAGTTTGTTTTATCCTAAGTGGATTACCTGAAAGGTAAAGAAAACATTTCACCATTTCTTATTAAGTGCAGACTAGTACTTCAAGAAAACATTATTGATTTAATAGAGAAGACTAAATTCTAGCTTTGTATTCATCAGTGTATTTTTGATATATTTTTATATTAATGCTTAATTTAAAAAAAACTTATAATTCCCTTAAAATCTTAGCCAGCTTGATCACATATAAAAATCATTTCCAAGATTTGTCTTTCAAAAAGGTTATAGAACTTTCTTTTATCCATTCAATTTTAGTCTTTACCTTTTTTTCCTCTGTGGAATAGTCATTACACTTTAGGACAAAAGTTAATTTTCTTAAACATATCCCTTATAAAACACATATTTCATATTGTATAGCATACTCAAAACATTTTTTCTCTCATTATTTCTAGTTTTAATTATTACAAATTCATTAGAATTCTTAATGCTTCGTAACTTTAATTTCTAGTGAAAACCAGGAAGTAAGCAATTATGTACTCCCCGTTATGCACCAACATTCTCTATTTCACAATTTCTAGAAGCATATGCTTTCTTTTATAGCAGCTTTTCACATGTTTACTAACAGACCCAAATATCTTTAGTTTCTTTTAATAAAGGAGTTTAAAGTGGATAAACTTATGTTCAGCAATTAATATTTTAGCATTTTATCTTAACTGGAAATGATATAGATATTCTGTGAATATCCATCATCTAACTTAGTGAAACTCCAAGGTTGGAAGTTACCTAAGAGATTTGGGAAGCTACTTTTAAGTAGACAGATTACAACATCAAACAGTGACAGCCATATTCAAGTTATTTTTCGGTTACCTAATTTACAGGCAGTCTTCAGAAAAGCAAGTATCCTGTGATGATAAATACATGGGTTATTCATTTTCTTGCTGTGCTTGAATTTACTGATAGTTTGTTAAAAGACTTTTACCTTTTGCCTTTTGTAAGGAGAAGCAATTTTCTTCTTTTTTCTGTGTGTGTGTGTGTGTGTGTGTGTGTGTGTGTGTGTGTGCGCGCGCGCGCGTGCTTGGTACTGGTGATTGAACCTGGGGCATTCTACCTCTATGCTACACCCCTAGCCCTTTTTATTTTTTATTTTGTAACAGGGTCTTGCTAAGTTGCTGAGGCCGGCCTTGACCTGTGGTCCTTTCTCAATCTCCCAAGTACTAGGATCATAGGTGTGCAGCACTACTCAGGGCCATGTAATCCTTTAGATGATTCCTCAACCAATCAAAAACAACACCCCATTGCTTTTGAGGCTTTTTGATCATTACTTTGCTAATGGATCTTGCAAGTGAATAATTTTTTCAAGATTATTTTAATTCTAAAATTGTCCTTACTTAAAAAAAACATCTATTTTTCCACGTATACACAGGCTTTTATCATTTTTGTACATAAAATTAGTTGGTGTCTAAAATTTGGAGTCCCAGACTCCTCAGATTCAGAAGAACCCACTTTGAGAAGATTCTTACCTGCGACCTCTAATTGGATTCAGTACAATTATATATTAGATTCAATCTGATTCTGGCTCCAGCTTGGTTAAAGAAATGCTTAAAAGTCAAGAGCCCAAAAACACACTTGCAGAGCCTGAATCCAGAGGAACTCCTAGTTGCAAACTAGAGCAGGAACATGCTGTTCTCCTGGTCTTCAAGCTTGGGGCTTGGTCACACATTCATGTAATCCTGGTACTTGGGATGCTGAGGCAGGAGGATGGCACATTTGAGGTCAGCTTTAGCAACTTAGTGAGACCCATTTCAAAATAAAAAGTAAAATAGGTCTGGAGGTATAGCTCAGAGGTAGAATGCCCCTGGGTTCAATCCTTAGTATGACAAATAAATAAATAAATAAGTAAAATTAATTTACTTTTAGTTCTTTTAAAGGAATTTAAAAATGCATGATTTGTTTGACTGCAATGCCTAGTGTTTTTGTTGCATGGTCACTTACTTGTTTTCTTTTGTTTTCCAAGAAGTATTATATTATAACTCAATATAGCTTAATGGTAGGCTAATTTGAAGTAATTGCCCTGGTTTGAAGTCTGACTCCCAATTACTTTATTTTGGGCAGGTCTCATGACTCATCTCCACTTCAGTTTTCTCATGTGTAAACTGGGAACCATTATAACTCACTTCTTCAACATAGTAGTTGTATTAAATGATTACATTTGTTAATACATGTGAAGTACTTCGAATAGTGTCTGTCACAGTGCCTGGCACATACTAAGTACTTATAATATTGTTATTATTGTTACTATCATTATTATATCAGCTTAATTTTATTTTTTTAGAACTATATAGGGATTTACTTTTTAAAAATATACTTCTGTTGGTGCATTGTAAACATACATCATATTGAGGTTTAGTGTGATAGAAACATATATGCACGTAGCACTCAGTGCATTTCCCCCCATGCAAATTCTTGGCTTGCCTACAGTTGTTTGTATTGGAACTCTATGTGTTTACTATCTGTAGTTCTTTAGCCTTTTGAATATTTAGTGTGTGCTTCATATCATTCTTTGCTTTGGAAATATTTTTGCTATGAGAGTTTTCCTGTTATTCCCTTATAGGAGTGTAGCTTTTGTGAAGACCCTCGCTTTGCTAGGACTGGAGTTTGCATTAGCTGTGATGCAGGGATGTGCAGAGCCTATTTCCATGTGACCTGTGCCCAGAAGGAAGGCCTGCTTTCAGAAGCTGCAGCGGAGGAGGTCGGTTTGTCTAACCTGTTGTTGGTGAATCTATTCATGAGACTTCTGATGACTCTGTTACGCCAGAGCAGACAAAAGCATAAAAGAAACTTTAAAATCTATTCTTAAAATCTTTGCTCAGATCACTGATCTAAAATTTTAAGAGTAAATATCTGCATTTTCTTATTAAAATTAAAATTTCTATGGTGAGATCTGACAGATAAAATGAAACATAATCCAAGGTAATTTAAAGCATTTAATGTTAGCATATTTTACATGAGAATCTGAAATTGTATTTGGGTAACCTTGTTCTGTTTTTCTCGAAATAAAATTGTTACCTTATTTTTAGTATCTGGATTACTGTCTCTTTACCATACTTTTAATTCCATAGTATTCCTTCCAGTTTTATTGGCTTTAGATTAAGCAATTATTTGTTCTCAAAGTGTATTTTGATAATGCCTTAAAATTCTTTAAAGAAGTGTAATATATATATATGTATATATATATATGTTATAACAATGTAAAAGCATTATTTTCTTTTTAAAATTCTGTACTCATGAGTAATAGTGAAGATTTCCATAGATTATACACAACATAACAAAGTAATATATTGAATGTGCAAACAGTTTTGAGAATCCAGTTATCTTCTTTTAATGTCCATCTAGACATTAAAGAGGATTGCTAAAATGTAAAATAGTGCCACTCTTCTCACTAAAATTTTCTTGAGCAAATTTTAGTTATTTTAATAAAATGTGTACTTATGGTAATAGTCTTATTATTGCTTTAAATTAATGGACACTTAAAATTTTCCCCATTTTAATTCAAATATGATAACTATCTAAAAGTATAACATATAAATTCCTTGGGGTTCTCAATAATTTTTTTATTTGGTGCGTTGTAATTTTCATCATAGTGAGATTCAGAGTGACAGTATGGTTCTCAATAATTTTTAAGAGTGTTAAGGAGTCCTGCGGGCATATCCATTTGATTCTTTAAGCTGTTTTTTATTTTTGTTTTGTTGTGATACTTCAGGTAGAGCCCAGAGGTGCTCTATCTCTGAGTCATACCTCCAGCCCTATTTTATTTTTTATTTTGAACAGGGTCATGTTGAGTTAACTTATGCTGGCCTTGAACCTGCAGTCCTCCTGTCTCAGTCTCCCAAGTACTGGGATTACAGATGTTCACCAAGAGCTTGGCTGAGGTTAGCTTTTGATAGTAATCATTCTGTTAAAATGGAGGTCGTGGTTATTTGTACTTTTTTGTACAACTGTACATTGTGATTCATGCAGTATAATAGCATTTTTCAAAATAATTTTATTGGTGGATTGTAATTATACATCATAATGCGATTCATCACTTGGTGTGTTTCTCTCCGCATCCTACCCCACTTTCTCTTTCCTCCCTCTCTGTACATGTTAGTGATTATGGGTTCATATATGAACATAACATTATTTGCTCTGTTTTGTTCCTCAATCCTTTTTTTCCTCTCCCCACCTCCTTTCCCATCCCCTTTCAGTATTCTACTGGTCTCACTCTTCATTTATCTGAAGTACCTTTTATTTCTTATTTTCTCTCTAGCTTCCACATATGAGAGAGAACATATGACCCTTGACTTTCTGAGACTGCCTGATCTTACTTAGCATAATATTCACTAGTTCCATCCATTTTCCTGCAAATGATGTGATTTTTTTGTTCTTTATGGCTGAATAAAATTCCATCGTATGTACATACCATATTTTCTTTTTTTGTCATTCACTGTTTTTTAATACTTTTATTAGATATACCACATTTTCTTTATCCATTCATCTGTTGACAGACACCAGGTTGGTTCATAATTTGGCTATGGTGAATTGTGCTGCTATAAATATAGGAATGCATGTTTCACTATGTTATTCTAACTTTATTTTTGACAGATACAGAGAAGTAGTATAGCTGAGTCATACGGTAGTTCCATTCCTAGTCTTTTCAGGAACTTCCATACTGATCTCCCTAGTGGTTGTGCTAATCATGGTTGGTTGTACATAGTTATATACCCATACATTGGAATTTATGCAGTGTAATGACATTTTTAAATTTAGAAACATTTTAGGGTTGGGGGTTTATCTCAGTGAGAGAACTTATACTGAGGTCCTGGGTTCTATCTCCAACACTGAGAAAAAAAAAAGAAAAAGAAACATTTTAGCTTAAAATAGATCTAGTGTTTATGAACATACCTTGCCTTCTGTTTTGTTTTATACTCTCTTTTTTTTTTGCGGTATCGGGGATTGAACCCAGGGGCGTTCTACATCTGCACTACACCCCCGGCCCTATTTTTTATACTTTATTTTGAAACCGGTCTCACTAAGTTGCGGAGAGCCTCACTAAGTAGAGAGAGAGAGAGAGAAAGAGAGAGAGAGAGAGAGAGAGCTGAGGCTGGCCGCGAACCCGGATCCTCTGGTCTCCGCTTCCCAAAGTACTGGGATTACAAGCGTGCGCCACCACGCCCGGCCCGTTTTATACTCTCTTTAGATTTTCTAGGAAGTTTTTTTTTAAAGACTTGTTTATAGCTGGGTGTGGTGGCACATGCTTGTAATTCTAGTACTTGGGAGGCTGAGACAAGAGGATTGCAGGTTCGTGGCCAGCCTCAGGTACTTAGACCCTCCACAACTTAGTGAGACCCTGTTTCAAAATAAAGAATAAAAAAATAGGGCTGTGGGTGTAGCTCAGAGATGAATGTCCCTGGGTTCAATCCCCAGTACCACACACACACAAAAAAAAAAAAAAAAAAACAACAACAACAAAAAAAGGAGACTTGTTTATCAAGTTGGATTTCTTACTTTCTGTGGCAGTTTTATACAGGGCACTAAAAGTTTGAAAGAAATAGAATAAACACCTTAGTTTCATCCAGTGTCATTGTATACTTTACCACATTTTTATTACTTTTTATAGTCTTATGCCATAGTGCTTTATCACATTAGTGAGGACCCGTTGGAAGTTTCTATTCTTTTTGATCCTCTTTGTAAGTACTCCAGTTTACTTTAGAAAAAAAGTCAAACCATGTTAGGTTGTAACACACAACATGTGTTATCGAAAGATATTCAAACCTTGTTATACTTTATGTATCATATAGCACATTAAGGAATTTTCTGAATTTCTGGCTTTGTCTTATTTTTTCCTACTTTTTTTTCTCATTCCAGTTTTAATTCTTATCTTCTAGGCACAGATATACACACACATTTACCATAATTATTAATTTTTAAAGTTAATAAGTGAACATTAATTAAAGTTATATCTAGATATTTTAATAAGCCACTTAATCCTTTTTAAATAACTTTTTTTTGCGGTACCGGGGATTGAACCGGGGGGAGTTCTACCTCCGAGCTACACCCCCGGCCCTATTTTTTATACTTTTATTTTTGAAACCAGGTCTCACGAAGTTGCAGAGGGCCTCACTAAGTATTAGCTGAGGCTGGCTGCGAACCCGGATCCTCCGGTCTCCGCCTCCCAAGTACTGGGATTACAAGCGTGTGCCACCACGCCCGGCTTAAATAACTTTTAAGTAATAAGTAAATAACCTGTAGGATAAATACATGTCAGTTCTGCCCCATTTTTGATAATGAGATATTGTTATTTTGAAATCACTTTATGAATTTTATATCATTATCTAAATTAGAATGTCTGCCATGAGACCTTATTTGTATATACATTGTAAACCTCAGTTTTAAAGAATGAATTTGGAAACAATGAATTGGTCTAAATTAAGAAATATTAAATAATAATTGCAGATGGGTAATTCTTACATGTGTGAAAAACAGAGTGTAAGTACTTTCCTAGATAAGATGGATAGGTAAGGCAAGTTTTAGCCACAGAATAAATTAACATAAGTTCACTCTTTTTGCTCTAACAGATGCATTTAAAAAGTGATAGGTAGAATCGAATGTTTTTAAAGTGTTTTGTAATTATCGAATCATACATATTTGATATGAAAGAAATATTGTGTCAGCTTTTAGTAAGCCTAATACCTAATTATTTCATGAAATCTGACACTGAGGGTTAATTTTGCCTTCCAGGATAAAGCCTTATTTGCCATTACCTAGATTAGTATTTTTTATATATAAAAGGTGAGTATAAATATAGTATTTTAGTTGTTTTATGTAAAAAGTGAATATAAATATAATCTCATGAGGGGTAAAATTGTTATGCTTAAAATTTTATAAGAAATATAATTTAAAATACATTGAAATGGTTATTATAAATACAGATTTAATCCATCTTGGTTTCAGACAGCCATTTTCTACATATAATATGTAAGAGTGGTTTAAGAATTGATAAAATAGGAGTCATGTGTGGTGGCACAGCCTGTAATGCTAGTTCTTGGGAGGTTGAAACAGAAGGATCATCGCCGGCTCTAGGATAGCCTCAGCAACTTATTAGCAAGGCATTCAGCAACTTAGTGAGACCTTGTTTCAATCTAAAAACTAACAAATAAAAAATAACATATGGCTGGGGGTGTAGCTTGGATTCAATCCCCAGTACCACCTGGGTTCAATTACCCAGAACCACCAAAAAATGAATTGATAAAATAGTGTTGCAGAGATAGCTCAGTGGTAGAGTGCTTGCCTAGCATGCATGATGCCCTGAGTTGAGTCCCCAGCACTGGGAAAAATAAAAGAAAAAATACTTTGGCCGTGATCAACAGAGTAAAAAAGCACCCCACAGAATGGGAGAAAATATTTCAAATCATATCTGATAAGGGATTATTGTCCAGAATATATAGAGAACTCCTAAAACTCAAAATACCTGCTTAAAAAATCGATGAAGAACTCAAATAGACATTTCTCCAAAGAAGATATACAAATGGTCAATATACACATAAAAAGATGCTCAACGTCTCTAATCTTTAGGTAAATCAAAACCACAATGAAATACTACCTCATACCCTGGCATGGATACTATAAAAAAAATGGAAAGTAACAAGTGTTGGTGAGGGTATGGAGAAATTAAAACTCTTGTCCACTGTTGCTGGGAATGTAACATTGTACATCTGCTATGGAAAAAAGTATGGTGGATCCTAAGAAAATTAAAAATAGAATTATCATGTGATCCAGCAACCCTACTCTGGGCATATATCTAAAAGAATTTAAAACAGAATGTTGAAGAGACATTTGGACACCTATGTTAATTGCAGCATTATTCATAATACCTGAGAGGTGAAAGCAATCTGAATGTCTATCTGTGGATGAATAAAGAAAATATAGCTTTTAAAGCCGGGCGTGGTGGCGCATGCTTGTAATCCCAGTACTTGGGAGGCTGAGACCGGAGGATCCGGGTTCGTGGCCAGCTTCAGCTACTTAGTGAGGCCCTCCGCAACTTCGTGAGACTCGGTTTCAAAATAAAGGATAAAAAAATAGAGCCGGGGGTTTAGCTCAGAGGTAGAACGCCCCTGGGTTCAATCCCCGGTACTGCAAAAAAAAAAAAAAAGAAAAGAAAATATAGCTTTAAGAAGGAAGGAAATCATACAATATGTCATAACATAGATGAACCTTGAGGACATTATGTTAAAGAACAAAATATGTACATGTGCAATTTATTTTCTCTTGGTCTCTAGACACTAAACGTCATGATTTTATATTTACAATCATGGTGGGTGTCTCAGCATTCTCACTGCTGTGATCCCCAAAAACTGACCACACAACTTAGAGGAAGGAAGATTTATTTGCTCACGGTTGTGGAGATTTCAGGGGTTCAGTCCATGTCAGGCCTGTTTTGAAGTCTGCACAGTTCAGGGCATGGCGGAGGGAGGCAGAGGGAGAGAGCAAAGGCTCTGCTCTCATATCATGGAGGCCGGAAGCAAGAGAGAGCAAGCAAGGGGACACATGGCAGGGAGTGAAAGGGAAGAAGAGACCAGGCAGGGTCCCATATTCCCATTCAAGGGCACGCCCCCAATGTCCTGAAGGCCTCATACCAGGCCCCACCTCTCAAAGTTTCCACCATGTCCCAATAGCACCCAGCTGGGGACCAAGCCTTTTAGACATGGGCCTTGGGAGGCATTCCACATTCAAACTATAGCACAAGTTAAGTTGTGTCAAGGGGTGACAAACTTTTTTTTTTATTATTTTTATTTTTTTTTTGCGGTACCGGGGATTGAGCGCAAGGGCGTTCTACCTCCGCGCTACGCCCCTGGCCCTACTTTTTATACTTTATTTTTGAAACCGGGTCTCACAAAGTTGCGGAGGGCCTCCCTAAGGAGAGAGACAGAGAGAGAGAGAGAGAGCGAGGGAGAGAGCTGAGGCTGGCCGCGAACCTGGATCCTCTGGTCTCTGCCTCCCAAAGTACTGGGATTACAAGCGTGCGCCACCACCATTCTACTTTATGTCTCTATGACTGTGACTACTCTGTACTTTATAAGTACAATTCTACAGTATTTGTCTTCTTGTGACTGGCCACCACGCCTGGCTGGTGACAAACTTTAATAGACAGTGAAATTTATATTTTAAAGTAGGCTGATAGTACTCAGTGAAATTACTCATTCATTATGATTGAGGGCCTTGTGCATATGTGCATGGGACTAAACTAGGTGCTGGGATAGCTGGGTCTGTCAGCTTTAAGACACAATATCCACGAAGGTGGGGATGAATAGTAAACCAGAAAAAATTAAACAGCCATACCAGGTGGTATTAAAAGATGTTCCAAGTGCTGAGTATGGGCAAGAAGTTTTAGAAATTAAAAAAAAAAAAGTCCCTGAAAGGGTGAGAACTTTAGATGGACTTTTCTTTCAGTACCATGAAAGAGAGCTGTGTTCCCATTTGAAGTGATAGTTATGTAAAGAGATAAGAAGAATACCTGAATATTTTTATTGATAGAGCCTGGCCTCCTTAATCTGTTTTTGTCCCCAATAAAATCTACCCATGCAAGCCATTTAGAAATACCTCACTTATTGGGTTGGCTAGTCCTACATTTTTGGGATACATTGTGGTTTTGTAGTATTAGCCTATGTATCTATAACTTTGGTACTTATTGATGGTTTATTAAAATCTTATTAAAGGTTATTAAAATCTTACTTTTTAAAAAGTGATTTTTAAGCTGGGCATGGTGGCGCACGCTTGTAATCCCAGTACTTGGGAGGCTGAGACAGGCAGATCACAGGTTTGCGACCAGCCTCAGCTACTTAGTGAATCCTCCACAATTTAGTGGGACCCTATTTCAAATAAAGAATAAAAAATAGGGCAGGGGGTGTAGCTTGGAGGTAGAATGCCCCTGGGTTCAATCGCTAGTAACACACACACACACACACACACACACACACACACACACACAAAATAAAACCAGTGATTTTTTAGAAACATATACACATATGCTCAAATAATGCATGAAATTTGGTTCCAGTAGTTTTAAATCTACAAGGCATTTTATTTATTTTATTTTTTTGTGATGCTAGAGTTTTACACATACTAGGAAAGTGTTCTACCACTGAGTTATACTCCTAAACCCTTACAAGGCCTTTAAAGAAAAAAAAAGGTTAATTTGATGTTGGTAATTTGAAGTTGATATATTGGATTAAGTTTGATTGGATCATGATGTTTGAAAATGACTTCTGCAATTTATTGGATCATATATTTGGATTATGATGTTTGAAATGACTTTTGTAATTTATTGTAGAAGTAACCAACATTGGGGAATTCTTCAAGAAGGAAATATTGTTCTTTTGTGTTAGGTTTATTATGCCCAATTAGGTTAAAAATATTGACTTTTCTCCCCCCCTTTTTTTGTATAGGACATAGCAGATCCATTTTTTGCTTATTGTAAGCAACATGCAGATAGGTTAGACAGAAAGTGGAAGAGAAAAAACTACTTGGCCTTACAATCCTATTGTAAAATGTCTTTGCAAGAGAGAGAGAAACAACTGTCACCAGAAGCACAGGTATGGGAATCATGCCAGAAGTTTTTTTTTATGATTATTACTTTCAGATTTTATGTGTGTTCGCCAGTGACATGTGAAGTATATTATGAAATTGGTTAGCTTCCTAAGAAGTGGTTTGTGATTAAGGTAAATGGTGAGTAGAATTTGTGGCTGAAGACGTTACTCCTCATCTAGTCAACAGAGTAGCCATTTATAAAGTATTTTCATATTGAAAAATGTGACTGAAAGCCGGGCATGGTGGTGCACACTTGTAATCCCAGTACTTGGGAGGCTGAGACAGGAGGATCACAGGTTCGTGGCCAGCCTCAGCTACTTAGTGAGGCCCTCCACAACTTAGTGAGACCCTGTTTCAAAATAAAGGACAAAAAATAGGGCAAAAAAAAAAGAAAAATGTGACTGAGAGGAAATTAATCTATCAATGCAATATGTTCCAGTGTTTATTTATGCAAAGGAATTGATCAGTTTGCCCATCATTTATAATGTATTTTTAAGCTGGGTGTGGTGGCACATGCTTGTAATCCCAGTACGTGGGAGGCTGAGTCAGAAGGATTGCATGCTTGAGACCATCCTCAGCAACTTAGTGAGGCCCTCTGCAACTTAGTGAGACCCGGTTTCAGAACAAAAAATAAAATAAAATAGGGCTAGGGGTGAGGTTCAGAGGTAGAATACTGCTGGGTTCAATCCCCAGTGCCTCCCACCCCCCCACACAAAGTATTTTTATGTACCTTAAGTAAATCTGTAGAGACTTTTGCAGTTATTGAGAAGGGGAGCTTCAGCTTAACCAAATTAATTTCTCACAACTCTGATCATAAAATAGGACAGTATTTACTAGGTGAAGATCTAGTTTATTGTAACGTAAGAATCATACAGTGTACTTTAAGGGCCACTGATGCATGTAATTTGTCTAGAGCAGGAGATTCTAGTTATATTTACTATCTCTAAGTATAGAAGTAAAAATCATGTTTCATTTTATTATCTTTAAAAATTTGTGTATCTTTCTTTTATAGGCAAGGATCAATGCCCGGCTTCAACAATACCGTGCCAAGGCAGAACTGGCTCGATCTACCAGACCCCAGGCCTGGGTTCCAAGGGAAAAACTGCCCAGACCACTCACTAGCAGTGCCTCAGCCATTCGTAAACTGATGCGGAAGGCAGAACTAATGGGGATCAGTACAGATATCTTTCCAGTGGACAATTCAGATACTAGTTCTAGTGTGGATGGAAGGCGAAAACATAAGCAACCAGCTCTCACTGCTGATTTTGTGAATTATTATTTTGGTCAGTATAGAGGATGATACATGCACATTTTCATTGAGAATAATTTGCTTATGCAAATGGTTGATATGCTATTAATTTTTAGAAATCATTAGCAATATTATACATATGTATTAAATATTAAAATAAAAGCATGTTTATTTTCCTAAGTTGGAGGTTTTTGTAAAACTCCAGGTTCATGTTTTTTCAATGTACTTAAAAATGTTCAAACAGTGCAGGTTTGTCTGTGTGACCATTTCTATGGCTAGTATCTTTGTATCTTTCTATCAGCTTTTACTTTCTACTAAAGTAAAATTGGATATTTAATTTAAATAGAGAGAAATATGCGCATGATTCAAATTCAGGAAAATATGGCTGAACAAAAGAATATAAAGGATAAATTAGAGAATGAGCAAGAAAAGCTTCATGTGGAATATAATAAGGTAAGTTGGCTACAAAACGCATAGTGTAATATAATAGTGTTGATTTCTTTTGTGATTTTATAGCATTCCTAATTATGTCTCATTTTGAGATTCTAGAGCGCTTTTAGGCTCTTCTACCCCTCATTATTTTCATTATCATCACTCTTACGGAGCATTTTCTGTGTGCCAGGCATAATTCTGATGTCTTTACATATAGTAACTCATTTAATCTTCACCTTAACTTTATAGTGTAAGTTATGATTATTGCTCCCATTTTCAGAGGAAACTGGGTCCTGAAGAGGTTCTATAATTTGCCCAGGCTCAGTAGTCAAGTCCCAGAGTTGGTGTTTGAAGTTAATATATCCAGCTTTGTTCCTTAGTCCTAAACTGTATATAGTACTCCTATAGAGCTTCTCAAATGTTTGTAGAAAGGACTTAGAAACTTTTTTTTTTTTTTTGCGGTACCGGGGATTGAACGCAGGGGCGTTCTACCTCCGCGCTACGCCCCCGGCCCTATTTTTTATACTTTTTATTTTGAAACCGGGTCTCATGAAGTTGCAGAGGGCCTCACTAAGTAGAGAGAGACAGGGAGAGGGAGAGAGAAAGAGAGAGAGAGAGAGAGGGAGAGGGAGAGGGAGAGAGAGAGAGAGAGAGACAGGGAGAGAGAGAGAG
>PVJS01023623.1:0-29417 GCA_004027185.1 Glis glis
AGGAGGAGGAGGAGGAGGAGGAGATGGAGATGACTACTTCACAGAGGAGGTGGGGTCTATGCAGCCCTACCTGCAGGATAGGTTCCGTGAGGGGAGATGACACCATGGGGACAGCGTGGAAGGTCTGGGAGCCAGAAAAAAGGGCTTACTCATGGAGTGGGGAGAGAGCGAGAGACGAGACAGAAGGGTTAACAGGGCCGCAACAGGGAGCTGAGGCAGAAGCCCAGAAGGTGGCCTCTGGCTTCTGGGTGGAGAGTGGTTTGGAGAAGATGAGACTGGAGCCTGCCTGGGAAAGCCAGGCAGAAGTGGCCATGATGATTCGGGGACAAGACCAGGAAACAGGGTTCTGAGCAGAGCCTGGACAGGGAAGAAACACTGGGTAAAGCAATAATAAGTAAAACAGTGCGGTGGTGATTCAAAAATAGAATTTTACAACCAGGTGTGGTGGCACACTCCTGTAATCCCAGTACTTGGGAGGCTGAGATGGGAGGATGGAAGCTTCAAGACCAGTCTCAGCAATTTAAGGAGTCCCTGTTTCAAGATAAAAAATAAAATAGGGCTGGGAGTATAGCTCAGAGACAGAACGCCCCTGGGTTCAATCCCCAGTACCACAAGAAAAAAAAAGAAAAGAGAGAAATTTGCATTGATGGCTACAATGGGAAGCCGGGTTGGAATCAGAATAAAACCACAGCAGCCCCGGTGTGTTTTGCAGAATCCGGCACCAAGAGTCTCAGAGGTGAATAACAGGGCCAAGAGTAAGGGATCACCCAGGAGTCAGAAAGGGGGTGACTCACACAGGTCGCAAACCCTAATTTCCTCTCCTTCGTCACACACTTCCTTCTGATTTCTTTTTCTGATGATTCATAAGAAAAAATTTCCTCTTCTACATGTATAGCAGAAATGTTTAAGTACCTGGGCTTGCCCTGCCCGGAGCTTCAACCTCTGCCCCAGGCCAGCCGAACCCACTGAACCCTGGGAGACTGAGAAGACGTGGCTGCAGAGAGGCAGCGAGAGGAAGCAAGAGGCCACAGGCTCTGCCAGGGGCTTCAGAAGCAGCTCACAGGCCCACGGCCCTCAGCCAGGACCTCTGCGGCTTTGGGATTCAGAAATGGTCTAGATTTTAGAAAGCTGATGATGCGTGGATCCCACAAATGACGTGGCAGCTCCAGAGGGGACTGGCGTGATACCAGCGATCCACCCCACTCGTGCGCCTGATAGACGAATATTCACAAAGGTGGCACAAAGAGCCACACGGCAGCTCAGAGCAGGTCTTAGGACAAGTGCATTAGCTGTATATTTACAAAACAACTTTGGTTGTGGAGCTTTCTGGATCTTGGATAAAGAAAATTATTTTTATTTTTTGTTTTTCTTTTTTTGTGATGCTGGGGATCACACCCAGGGCCTCATGCATGCTAGGTCAGATAAAAGACTTTTTTTTTTTTTGGCAGTATTAGGGATTGAACCCAGGGGGCATTCTAACCTCTGAGCTACACTCCTAGCCTTTTTTATTTTTCATTTTGAAACAGGGTCTCACTAAGTTGCTGAAGCTGGCCTCAGCCTCCCAAGTATTGGGATTACAGGTGTGTGCCGTGGCACCAGACTCAGATAAAAGACTTCTGAGTTGAATCAAGTGACAGGTATATATGTGCTAGTCCCTCATTGGGAGGCGGTCCCTCTGTAAGCCCATTATACAGATAAGAAAAACTGAAGCTCAGAAAGGTAAAGGAAACTGCTCCAGGTGTCACAGCTATAAGTGGCTGACCTGGGACCGGAACCCAAGTCCGGCATCTTTCCCACACCCACATGGATTCCTCCAGGAGGCTGAAATGCCAGGCAGAGCAATTAATGCTACAGGGCACGTGGGGGCACTGGGAGCGGGTTAAGAGCAGGTGCAACTTGAACGGTGCTGTTGGGGTGACAGGACCAACCCCTGTGCTCCTCCTCAGGCAGTCCCAGAGGTGTCTGTCCAGGAGCATCCAGCCATCCTCAGAGGTGCAGAGCTCCCCGTGCCCTCTGCACCCATCCTGCATGCCAACTTCATGCCCGGCCCCATCCTCAGTACCGGGACACACTGGGATCCAGGTAGACAGGGTCCCTGCCCTCACAGAGCTCAGTCTACCAGGGGAAACAAGGGACACACACACACAAGTGACAAGGTGTGATAAATGCTGTTAAGTGAGGAAAGGACAGAGATAGAGAATGGAAAGAAACATACTTAAAAAGGTCTCTCTCTAGAGGCGGTGCTTAAACCAGGAGAGCTCTGGAGAAAAGGAGGAGCCACCAACCCACAAGTAGGGGTGGGGGCCTTTCAGAAACAGGGTGGGGGATCCACAGATGCCGAGTCCCTGAGGTCAGCACACAGAAAGCTCTGCAGGGACAGGAATGACATAGCTGGGGCACAGCAGGCAGAAGCACGGGGTCGAGATGGGATGTGGGGTCCCCGGAGCCATGCTAAGGCACTTGGATCTTATCCCAGGGTGAAGCCTTTGGGGGGGGACTTTGCAAGGGAGTAACATGCTCCGATTTACATTTGTGTGTGTGTGTGTGTGTGTGTGTGTGTGTGTGTGTGTGGCATTGGAGATTGAACCCAGAGGCATTCTACCTCCGAGCTACACCCCCAGTCCTATTTCCTTTTTATTTTGAAGCAGGGTCTCACTAAGTTGCAGAGGGCCTCAATAAGTTACTGAGGCTGGCCTCAATCCTGTGATCCTCCTGTCTCATCCTCCCAAGTACTGGGATTACAGATGTATACCACCATGCCTGGCTATGATTTACATTTTAAAAGATGATTCAGGTAGCTATATAGAGGGAGGATTGCAAGAGACTCCGTTCTTTTTTTTTTTTTTTTTTTTTTTGCAGTACTGGGGATTGAACCCAGGGGCGTTCTACCTCCGAGCTACACCCCCGGCCCTATTTTTTATTCTTTATTTTGAAACAGGGTTTCACTAAGTCACGGAGGGTCTCACTAAGTAGCTAAGGCTGGCCGCGAACCTGTGATCCTCCTGTCTCAGCCTCCCAAATACTGGGATTACAAGTGTGCGTCACCATGCCCGGCTAAGAGACTCCATTCTGAGTCTGTTTTCTCATCTATAAAATGGGCTCGTGAGAAACCTTGTAAAAAGCGCAGTCAAGGAGGGGTCTGACATACAGTTGACTCTCAGATAGTGGGAGAACAAAGACTGGGTCTTCCTACCTAGTCACTAACCAGGGGACCTGGAG
Organism: Glis glis; assembly: GCA_004027185.1. NCBI lineage: Eukaryota > Metazoa > Chordata > Mammalia > Rodentia > Gliridae > Glis > Glis glis. The sequence goes on from PVJS01023623.1 coordinate 3,220, forward strand.
ATAAATCCTCCATAAGTTACTTCCCTGCTCAAAATCCTTGGAAGGCTCCCCAGGGGCCTCAGGCGCCCTGAGCACTGTCCTTGGTCCTGAGGTCTGGTCCCTGCTCACTTCCCCAGCCCCATCCCTCACACTCTCCCGCTGGGCCTCCACTCTCCTGTCTGCTGGGTCAGTTCTGGATGGTTCAGGCCCTCTGCCCAGAGCACAGGTCTCCTGCACACCAGCACTGCCAGTCTCCTCTCTCATCCTATAGCATCTGATGAGCATCAAAGGGCTGACCCCGTTCTGAGCAATGAGAGGCCCAGGATGTGGCTGGGGGGGGGTGCGTTGGGATCATGGGAGGGAAGGAGGGGACCACGTTAACAGAGGACTCTGCACGAGTGGGATCACAGGGGATGTGAGGAACACAAGAACAAGAAGGAAGGGAGCATTCTGTTGCACTGGACAGACAAGGCTTCTGCATTAGTTTCAAAGTTGAGGGACCAGGGATTTAAGTTGAGGTACCAGTTTCCCCTGGCGGTTATAACAAATCACAAACTTGGTGCCTTACGACAATACAAATTATTCTTTAGTGCTGGAGATCAGAAGGCCAGTACCAGTCTCACGGGACTATGGCCAAAGTGTCTCACTGGGGGAATGTGGTCCCTTGCTTCCCCAGCTTCTAGTGGCTGTCTGTATCCAGTTGGCTCACGTCTCCGTCCTCTATCTTCGAAGCACAACACTTCAATCTGCTGCCATCCTCCTCTCCCCTTCTCTTCTTGTTGGGATGCCTCCTGCATCCCCCCTCCTTTTGTGGTACTGGGGATGGAACCCAGGGGCATTCTACCTCTGAGCTCCACCCCCAGCCCTATTTTTTTTTTTTGAAAAAGGGTCTACTAAGTTGTGGAGGGCCTCACTAAGTAGCTGAGGCTGGCCTCGACCTGCAATCCTCCTGTCTCAGCCTCCCAAGTACTGGGATTACAGGCGTGTGTCACCATGCCCAGCTGTCCTGCATCCCTTTTATAAGGACCCTTGTGGTTACATCAGGCCCACCCAGATAGCCCAGGATGGTTTCTCCATCACAACAAGGTCCTTAGCTTAATCACACCCCAAAGCCCCTTTGCCACATAAGGTAACAGTCATAGGTTTCAGAGATTAGGACGTGGGTACATTTAGGGCCATCATTCAGCCGACCACAGGTGAGTTCAGACTATTGATTAACTGTGCCTCAGTTTCCCTCGCTTCCCTGGAGAGGGTAGGGAAGGATGTGCTCACAATGGTAGACTTTATTCCTGGTCCCCAATATGTGGCTCTCCTCTCCTCCCCAGCACATGGGACACTTGTGCTGGGCTCCCCTTGTCATGGGGCTAGCTGGGGCCAATGGGCTATGAGCAGAAACAACATGGTCTCTTCTAGGAGGTTGCAGAGAAAAGCAAACATTTTATAGTACTATCAGCAAGACTCCAGACGGTACAGATGTGACCAAGCTACAGTCCTGAGTGACGCCATGGAGCAGAGCCCAACCCCCTGCTTCTCTACTGATTGTCACAGGATGTAGAGAAGAGCAAAAACAAGCTTTTCTTGTGATAAGCAACCAAGAGTTGGGGGGGTTGTTTGTTACTGTAGCATAACCCAGCCTAACCTGACTCATATACTCAATTAACAAGTTAACAAACAGCTATTTGCTGACCGTGTACTACGACCCAGAGACTTTACATACATGACATGTGATCCTCATAATCACTCAAGCACAGGATAATCTACTCCATTTCACATGTGAGGAAACTGAAATTCAGAGAGGCAGGGGGATGGCCTTTGGCAGAGGGATTCAACGCCACAATAATGCGATTCCAAAACCAAACTCTTCCCACAAGGCACCAGAGGCTTCCAGAACCTTCTCAGGCCCCAGAAAACTATTGCCTCAAGGGTCAGCTGGGACTCCTGGCCAGGGCAAATGAATCCTGGTACCAGAATCCCCAATGACAATGTGAGTCCATCTCTGAAACAACCCCCCCAATCTAGCTTGAACCTGCTGGCTGGGCCGGTTCTTCTGCAAGCACTCCTGCATCCAGTACTGAAAGAACGTTTGTTGAGTACCGACGGTGCCAGACACTGTCCTGGGCACCTGGGGAGGAGCAGTCATCAGAGACTCCACAGTTACACTCTCGCACTGGAGAAAACAAACACTACTCCAAGTACAGAAGCAGCTTATATAACACGCCAGAAGGTTCTAAGTACTATGGGAAGAAGAAAGAGCTAAGCAGGAGAGGGGCGTCGGGAGGGTCTGCAGGTCTAAACAGGGGGGTCAGGTCAGGGTGGGCTCGCACAGGGGGTGACAGCCAGGCAGACTGGCAGGAGACGAGGGAGTGAGCCAAGCATTCCGGGGGGGAGAGTATTCCAGGTGGCTGCTGAGGCCCTCGCGTGGAGTGCCAGTGGCACCCCGGCCAGCAGGGAGGCGGGAGGGTGGGCAGAGCAGGCAGGGGGTGGGGACCGTGTGCCCCACAGATGGCACTGCGATTACCCTTCCCCAGCTAGAGGAAGCGGCACTTTTTCCACCGGCCTTATCTGATGCTGCGGCCCAGGAGTCAGCGAGGCGGGCAGGAGGGCCGCATCTCGCACATCTGAGGGACCTCAGCGGGCCTCAAGGCAGCTGACATCCGCTCGGCCTGCGGCTTCCTCCTGCGGCTTCCGCAGCTCAGGTTGCCCCGACGGCTGCTATTTTTGCTCCTCTTTGGGGTTCTGGGGGGGTTCCTGTGTATAGGGCACTGGGGGCTCCTGGACTCGGTCCCTCTTTGCTGGAGTAAATGGGAAGGGGTCACCTAAATGTCCCAATGACCAGTGAGTGGAAGAGGAAATTTGTTCTGCCTATCATCTTGTCAATCCTCATGACCCTCCACGCTCAGAGAGGTAAGGGGCTTGCCGAAGGTCACACAGCCAGGTCAATCCACAGACTGAGGATTCGAATCCAGTCTGTCTGGGTCTCGCAGGCCTTCATGTGCAGAGAGTTCTTTGCATTTGCTGCCTACATTGGTTTTTCTAAACAGACACTCTGTGTCTCTGGCCTTCCCCAGGTGTGAATGAAGGCGCACTGTCCATGGGTCACCTCCTCCAGAGCAGCGGTGGGGGACTGTGACATGGACAAAGGGGGCTGTAATCCCAGAGCTTGGGAGGCTAAGATGGGACAATCGCAGGTTTGAGGTCAGCCTCAGCAACCTAGCGAGACTCTCAGCGACCTAGCGAGACCCTGTTTTCAAACAAAAAATAAAAAAGGGTTGAGGGATGTAGCTTAGAGGTAGAATGCCCCTGGCTTCAACCCCCAATACCACACACACACACACAAACACACACAGTAAAGGTCAGTTCCATTTCAAGATGGTAAGTCCTGCCATGAACTCCTCTCCCAGTCAGGACCCCTCTGGAAGTCACCAGAGACACAGAGAAGCTGCTATCAGCCGGGCCCTAAACAGAACACAGAGCCTGCAACTCCAGGCACTAAGGGAGGCTCCCCAGGTCCCCCCACACATGTGCACACCAATACAGGCCCCTAGCACGAGCCCCAGCCTCCTCCCGACCTGAGCCAGCATTCCGGGTCATCTGCTCATTCATCTATTCAATATGTATGGAGGTCATTACACACACACGCACGCACAGTCATCATGACAGGGAGGTGGGTTCCAGGGTCCCCACTTGATGGACAAGGACACTGAGACTCGGAAGGCTCAAGGAGCTTGCTCTGTGTCACAGACGGTACTCGTGGCACAGTGAGACCCGAAGGCACCTAGCCCGAGCCTGGCCACCATGCAGGCACGCCCCACTTCCTCCCTGGCCAGCTGGCCGCAGGTGGCGCCCGCCCTCCGCCCTGGCCCTGCTGCCGGGCTTGCTTTCAGACCTCCCCCAGGAGCCACAGACGCTGCTGTTCCTTGGTCTGTCCAGGCTCCTCTGGAAGTTCCTCATGAGGGGCAGCGGGGCCTCTGGCAGGCAGCTTCCGTTTCTGGGGTGCACGTGCGCAAGGCCAGATTTCCAAAATGACTGTGATAAATCTGAGCGCCAGAAGAGGTCGGGCCTCCGGGTCTGCGGGTGCAGAGCTGTCAACAGCAGCGAGCCCCGCCCCAGCTCCCAGCCCCAGCTCCCAGCACGGTCTCCGGGACAGCGGCGGGAATGGGCCATTCGCGTCGGGCGGCTGTCCTGGAAATCGCCTCCGCCTCTGTGTCTGCCCTTAAATCTGGAGCCACCTCCATCCTCACTTGTTGCCACCTTTCTTCCGCAGAAGTGTAGCGAGTGGAGAGCCCAATGGGGGGGTATTGATTTCTCAATCTCCAAAATCCAATGGAAGAGGAGGCTCTGACTCTGCCCTGGTGACACCCCCAGCAACCCCTCACCTTGCCCGCCCGTCCGCCCTGGGGAATCAACCCAGGGCATTCTACCTCGGGCTATACCCCCAGCCCTATTTTATTCTTTTATTTGGAAACAGAGTCTCACTAAGTTGCTGAGAGCCTCAGTTGCTGAGGCTGGCCTCAAACCTGTGATCCTCCTGTCTCAGCCTCCCAAGTACTGCTAGGATTACAGGAATGGGCCACCACACCTGGTTCCTGCCTTTTTTCCCCTCATTTTTGGGTATTAGGGATTGAACCCAGGGGCATTCTACCTCCAAGTTACACCTCCAGCCCTTTAATTTTATTTTTCTTTTCTTTGTTTATTTTTATTTTTATTTTTGTGGCACTGGGGATTGAACCCAGGGGCATTCTACCTCCGAGCTACACCCCCAGCCCTATTTTTATTTTTGAAACAGTATCTCGCTAGGTTGATGAGAGTCTCACTATTTGCTGAAGTTGTCCTCAAGCCTGCAATCCTCCTGTCTCAGCCCCCTGAGTAATCCCAAGTACTGGGATTACAGGTGTGAGCCACCACACTGGCCCCTCCTGCCTTCTTGCACGGCCCCTCCCACTCCTCAGCCCGGGGATCTTTTGGGCACTTACATGCCCCAGGCTGTTCCCATCCCTGCTCTAATGTTTTTGGACTGAGTCAGACCCCCACCCACAATTGGCCAGGCTCCCTGCATGATATGCTGGATGGATGGATGGATAGATGGACGGACGGACGTTTTCTGAGGACCCCAGGCACGTGCTATGCTCTGGACGCCAAGACCAGCGTCTGACGCGGCTCTACAGAGCCAATCCCAGCAACCTCCAGAATTCGTGTGCAAGAAAGAGCTACCAACTGCAGGTCCTGGACTCTCCAAAGCACCCTCTTTCCAGCATGTGACAGGCACCAGCCCAGGTCCCCGCCTGTCCCTACCCAGCATCGTCTGCCGTCCCCCCACAGCGCCGGTCTGACCACCTCCACCCCACGAGGCGAGCGCCGCTGCTTACCTTCCAGGAAACACACCTGCAATGCACCAGCGTCTCGCAAGGAGAAGGGGCCCGAGCCTCATTCCACAGAAACCCAGGCAGCGAGAGAGCGCGCCCGCCACAGCCTCTGTGCGCTTCTGCTGCATAATCAGCAGAGAAAGAGGAAAAATGCCAGAAATAGCAAGCTTTCTAAGCCCTCCTGACAACTCTTGGTCCTCTATTGGCTGGAGGCCCAGCACCCCCGCCCCCCATCCCGCTCCTACAAGGTGAAATGGAAAAACCTGTTATTTAACCTCTTATATCAAAATCCATCTTCTATCCCAATCTGTGCCCGCGCGTTGGGAGCTCCCGGTAGTGGTCTGCACACCGAGTCTCAGGGAGCAGAGGGGAGGCAGCCTCTACACCCAGCTCGCTCCAGACCATTAGCGGCTTCAGAGCCTGCCCCGCTCCCGCACGCTGCTCCGGAGCCGGTGTCGCCCTGGAAGGGCCTTCGGAAGGCCATCTGACAGCACCTGTCAACGTGTGAAACTTGCATGCCTTTTCACTCGGCAATTAGACTTCTGAGCATCCATCCTGCAGAAAGACCTGTGCTCCGCGCGGATGCACGCCCAAGGATGCCGCTCATTACAGAGGAGCAGAGGCAGGCTGCGCGTAAAAAGCCAGTTGAATACGCTGAGATACACCCAGCCCGTGGACTGTGATGGAATGGGGAAGGTCTGCAGGTGCTGGCTTGGAACTGGTTGGGAGAGTCAAGGACATGGTCCTGTTTTTATAAAAATAATAACTCTGTGTACATGTGCATGTGTGTGTGTGTGTGTGTGTGTGTGTGTGTGTGTTTGGATATGTATTTACGTAAAAGGTACCAGGCTGTTAACAGCGGTACCCGGGGAGCAGGAGAATGAGATATTTTCAGTTGCTATTTTTTTTTCATTCTTGCCTTGTTTCATTTCTTTTTCTTTTGCACAGCACTATTACATTTGTAATTTAAAGCAAAAACAGGAGCCTCCCTGGCTCCTTAGCAGTCCTTTGTTTGTTTGGTTGGTGGTTGTGGTGCTGGGGATTGAACCCAGGGCATTCTACCTCCGAGTTACTCCCCCAGCTCTATTTTATTTTTTATTTTGAAACAGGGTCTCTCTAAGTTGCTGAGAGCCTCGCTAAGTTGCTGAGGCTGGCTGCGAACCTGCAATCCTCCTGTCTCAGCCTCCCAAGTGCTGGGATGACAGGACCACCACACTGGGTGTTAGTACTCCTCTGAAGCCAGAGGGCCAAGGGCACTGACACTTGCCACAAGGCTAGATTGGGCTGGAGACAGTGCTGGCCCCGGGCACTGTGGAACCCCAGCCGTCTCATCAGCTTTCATCTAAATCCAGCTGAATTAGGACTCTGGATAAGACTACTGGGTTCAAATCCCAGCTCTGCTTGCTGGAACTGCTGACAGCCTGAGCCTCAGTTTCTCTGTCTGTAGAATGGGGAGAGTAGTACCTATTAAGTACCATGTACTGTGTTGGGTGTTGTTAAATCAATTTTACATTTTTTGACGTATCAGAAGCAGAGAAACAAACAAACAAAAAACCCGGCTACTGGGGAAGTGTCCCAGAGCTAAGACCAGGGCCAGGACGGAGCGAGAAGAGTTCTAGGGAATCCTCCCATTGCGGAACACTTGTAACAATAAGAACCCGAGTGACAGAGATGGGCCAGAAAGCCACACGTGATTAAAGGGGCCGCTGCCCGGCGAGTCCACAGGAGGAGGGAGCCAGCGGGTGCAGGAGCCTCCATAAGAGGAGGAGCCCCGCCTCGGCCTCCCTGTGCCTGTCCTTCCCTCCATCTGCGAAGCTCCTCCCCAGACCTTTCCACGACCCGCTTCCCTTCCTCCATCTTCCAGTTCTGCTCCCGCTCCTCCTCCTCTGGTCTGGGCGGCAACAGCACCACGTTCTCTGCAGCACGCACGTCCGGCCCGTGGTTTCTGCTTATTTGTTTGCTGCTTTGGTTTCTGAGTTGACTGTTCATCTTCCTCACTAGGCTCTGAGCTCCTTGATGCTGAGACCACACGTCCTGTTCATCTCTGGCTCCCAGCTCCCAGCTCAAGGCCCGACGCCCAGTAGAATAGAAGATCCACGCAACCCATAAAGTGGAGGCCCAACCCAAGCACAGTGGAGCCCGCTGAAGGAAAGGGGTGCAGATCTGGCACCATGGCACAAAGATGGGTGAAAAGATGGATGGATTCATTTATTGGTACTGGGGATTTGAACCCAGGGGCGTTCTACCTCTCAGTTACACCCCCAGCCCTTTATAATTTTTTTATTTGGAAACAGGGTCTCACTAAGTTGTGGAGGGTCTTGCTAAGTTGCTAAGGCTGGCTGCAAACTTGCGATCCTCCTGTCTCAGCCTCCCAAGTACTGGTATTACAAGCATAAGCCACCATGCCCGGCTGATTTTATTTATTTACTTATTTGCAGTATTGGAGATTGAACCCAGGGGCACTCTACCTTTGAGCTACACCGCCAGCCTTATTTTATTTTTTATTTTGAAACAGAGCCTCACGAAGTTACTGTGTGCTGCTACCCTTGAACCTATGATCATCCTATCTCAGCCTCCCAAGTATTGGGATTTCTTAAGATGTGAAAGAACTTTCTAGGTTCAAATTCACATGGACAGGGATGTTTATTGATCATTATTTACAAGGAAAGCAAAAATGACAATAAAGTCTATTGATATGGGATCAGTTAAACAAATCATGGCTCTCCATATAAAGGCATATTATGCAGTCATGAAAAATGATGGGCATTTATTGGTGTGGACAGGAGCCCATATTGCTTGTTGACTGTTAAACTTGCTAATCAGAAACCAAAGATTCTGGTAAATTGAAGGTGTAGCTGACCGTCGCAGAGAGACCATGAAGGTAAAAGTCCTTCCATTATCATTCATTCATTCACTCATTCATTCATTCATTGGCTCAAGAAGCACTTTCTTACCCTCAGCCTACTCCCAATCACACAGAGGCCACGGTCCCAGATGCTGTAGCAGTGTGTGAACGGGACACTGTCCCGGCCTTCACAGGCATCCCGGCTCACCCACGTAGGTGAGAAACCACAACACAAGAGGGGACGGTGCTCACAGCTAAGGGCCCCAGGGTGGTCGGCTGAGCGAGGGCTTCGTGGAAAAGGAGTCGCTTGAGCTGCACTTGCGGGCGGGCAGCGCGTGGGCACACACGTGCACCACGACTCGCGACGGGCTCGCTCCCTACTAAACCCATCGCAAGTCTAAAGATACCCTAAGTCAAAAATGCATTTGTGACCCCAACCCTACAGAGTGCCGTAGCTTAGCCCAGCCTACCTTTTTTTTTTTTTTTTGCGGTACAGGGGATTGAACCCAGGGGCGTTCTACCTCCGCACTACGCCCCCGGCCCTATTTTTTATACTTTTATACTTTATTTTTAAACCAGGTCTCACGAAGTTGCGGAGGGCCTCACTAAGTAGAGAGAGAGAGAGACAGAGAGAGAGAGAGAGCTGAGGCTGGCCGTGAACCCGGATCCTCCGGTCTCCGCCTCCCAAAGTACTGGGATTACAAGCGTGCGCCACCACGCCCGGCCCCAGCCTACCTTAAACGTGGGAACACTTCTATTTGCTTACAGTTAGACAAAATCATCTAACACAAAGCCTACTTAAAATAAAGTACTGAAAACCTCATGTAATTTATCAAATGCTGCACTGAAAGTGGAAATCAGAAGGGTCATATGGCTACTCCAAGTGCGGTCTCTACTGCATGTGTCTTTTGTGTCATTGTAGAGCCAAAAACTCCTCACTGGGACAACGGAACCACCCTAAGCTGGGCCTCTGGAGAAGGGAGAAGCTTTTTTATTTTGGTGGTGGTGGTACTGAGGATTGGATCCAGAGGCATTCTACCTCTGAGCCACACCCCCAGCCCTTCTTATTTTGTTTTGAAACAGAGTCTTGCTAGGTTGCTGAGAGTCTCGCTGCATTGCTGAGGCTGGTCTCGAACCTGCGACCCTCCTGTCTCAGCCTCCCAAGTACCAGGATTACAGATGTGCGCCACACCCAGCTGCAGGAGGAGACATCTTAAGAGGTAGCCGCAGGCCAATGAGGGACAAGTACATGAAGTCCAGCATCTATTTACAAGGAAGGGGACCATCCGGTCTGTAGAAGATTCTGGACTTGGTCCCCCCACCTGTGCTGGGAGGCCACACACCAGGGCTGTGATCACGCAGGTGATAAAGAGCTGCCTGACCGTGACGCGGCACCCCGAGACCCCCAGCCCAGGGGCAGGTGCGCCCACCTGGCAGGCTGAATAACTGAGGCTCAGCAGGGTGAACCCCCATACATGGGGCTGCTCCACACACAGTGCTCTCACTTGACACCAGCAAAGGGACCCAGGGCAGGCTGGAGGGGTCGCCTCTCTACAGACCCTCTGCTCGCTGCTCCTGGAAGGAGCCCGGGAGGCCCCTGCACCCTGAGGGACCTCAGCAGCTTTTAGTTTTAGTTTTCAGATTCGGAGGCAGCTCACGGTTAGGGTTCAAAACAAAGAGAAATGAGTCAGCTTCCTGCCAGGAGCCGCGGCCTCTCCAAAGACGCTTCTGCTGTCCTCTTCTCTCTTCTCCGCCACACACGCAGCGCATCCGGGTGGCCCTGTGTTCAACTGTCCCCAGAGTGAGGCACAGAGACGACGGCCAGGCTCCGGGCTTGAACCGTGGCCCTATTTTGACTTGTCCAGACAACCCGGACAAAGTCACGCTCTCTCTAGGTCTCTGTTTACCAATCTGAAAATGGGAATCATAGTTCCTGGGTTTTTGTGCAAAGCAGCCGTCATCGATGGAGAAGGTCTGGTCCGGAGCCTGGCACACAGTAGGTGGCCCATAAATGTCACTGTTAGGAACAAAAGCCACAGTGCTGAGGGCCTACAGGGCCTGGAGGATCCCACTTAACCCTCACACGGCACAGCACATGTCCCTGTTTTACAGAGAAGGGGAATGAGGCTGACAGAAGTGAGTTGAACTGGGTGCAGTGGTGCACACCTATCATTCCAGTACTTGGAGGCTGAGACAGGAGGATTGCAGGCTCGAGGCTAGCCTCAGCAACATTAGCGAGACTCTCAGCGACCCAAAGAGACCCTGTTTCCAAACAAAAAATAAAAAAGGCTGGGGGTGTAACGCAGAGGTAGAATGCCCCTGGGTTCAATCCCTGGTACACACACACACACACACACACACACATACACACACAGCATTGAGTTGATTTGAGTGTCTGTCTTTGCATTCATGAGGGGTCATTGCACCCCCCCCCACGCCAATTTACAATCAAATCTGTACAAACATTTTCCTCTGACACCCTCTTCACCAGTGACTGTGTGTGAACTGGCCCCTTGCTACCGTGTGTGTGTGTGTGTGTGTGTGTGTGTGTGTATGCATGCATGCGTGTGTGTGTGTGTGTGTGTGTGTGTGTGTGTAGTACTGGGGATTGAACCCAGGAGTGTTCTACCTCTGAGCTACACCCCCAGCCTATTTTATTTTTGTTTTGAAACAGGGTCTCACTAGGTTGCTGAGAGTCTCGCTAAGTTGCTGAGGCTGTCCTCGTACCTGCGATCCTCCTGTCTCGGCCTCCCAAGTACTGGGATTACAGGTGTGTGCCACCATGCTCTGCTCCCTTGCCATCTTTATCTGCAAAACAGGACACATATTCTGATGTTGTAGAGCCTGTCCTCCCAGGCTTAGTAAAGGTAGTTCCATGAAGGGCTGAGGAACCTCCAGTCCCGGCACGCCATTCCTTCCTCCAGGGCCAGGGGAGTCCACAGAGTCCTCCCTGGAGCACACCCCACCGAGTGGCAGGAAGCCAAAGCTCATGCAAATAACAGGGACAGCCCTTTACGATGACCGTCAGCCGAATGGTCACCCTGCGCGTGACATTATCACTGCTCCTCTCAACCTTGGTCCTGGAACTAATTTTTTAAAAACCAGCCAGGGCAGGTGACTGCAGGGTCAGCCAAGACAGGGCGCCCCCGGGCTCCCCTCCCCTGGCTCACCCTGAAGCATCCGTTGACAGAGTAACCTTAATAGTAACTGACTAATTTTAAACCCTGTGATTACCAGGGTTGATTTCCATGGAACCTTCCTTTCACAGCCCCGAGAAACTCTCAGGAGCGGTAACTGCCAAGTTCAATTTTAGCTCTGTCATGCCCGAGCGTCGGCGCTAACTGAGGCGGCTGCCTCGTCGCCAGGTAAGCTGGGAACGCAGCCGGCTTCGCAGCTTCATTTCACAATATTGTGATGCCCGTCAGCGCCCGCAAGTGCGAGGCGCCCTGAGCCGCGTCAGGCACAGCTCACCGCGCGGGCGGGGGAGCGGCGAGCGGCGCTCGGCACGTCTAAGGGGCCCCGGCTGGATCCTCGGGCCCACTGGGACATGGTGGTGGCTGAGTCCCCAGTGCCTCTCTCCCCAGAGCCATGACCCCGGGCACCCCGATCCCTGTCCTCCTCCTGGATCACCTTCCCCACAGCCCAGCCCAGGCCCTCATCCTGCATGTGTGGACCCCAGGCCGCTCCCATTCATCTTCCAGGTCAATCAGGAGATTACAAAACAAACAACAACTTTAAAAAAGTGTGACTCCCTGCCTGCTGTCCTCTCTCTCTCTCTCTCTTTCTCTTTTATTTTTTTGCAGAACTGGGGTTGAACCCAGGGGCATTCTACCTCCGAGATATACCACCAGCCTGATTTTTTACTCTTTATTTGGAAACAAGGCCTCACTAAGTTGCTGAGGTTGTCCTCAAACCTGCAATCCTTTTGTCTCAGCCTCCCAAGTACTGGGATTACAGGCGCACACCACCATACTCTGCTCATGTGTTTCCTTTTAAGGCTCCTCAGGAGGGCCCCCCTCCAAGTTCTCGGGCCCAGGGACTTGCCTGTGGTACCCAAGCCCCATACACCCCGCCTGCATTATCCAGGTGAACAGGCCCCTCGACCTCATTTCCCATCAGGCTCGGATCCCCGTCCCTAAAACGCAGAAGAAAACGTCTGCAGAACATCTGGACCAAATCCCTATTAGTCACTCAGCAGACACACTGGTGAGTCTTGGGCATCACATAAACACCCACACGATACCCTCTGTGCACTTAGTTAGCACCTACTGTGTGCCAGGCACCTGCACTGTCTCCCCTTGAATCCTCCAGCAACCTCCTAAGATAAGTTACTTCTCTTTTTAGGCGTGCTGACAGGCTTCGGGAGGTTGAGTAAGCTCTGCGGCCACACGTCTTCTCATTGCAGGGTCGGAATCCAAATATAAACACAGGCAGACAGGAGGCAGAAATCGGTCTCCCCAGATGAGCCTCCCTGTCCTCCGGCCCCACTGCAGGGACTTGGTGGGACTTAGGCTCAAGGCCACATTCCAGCCTCATCCTGTTCAAATGCCCCGCGGGCCCTGCCATCGGTCCCATTTTCAGTTGGCCCCATTATCAAGCAGCCCCTGGCCCTACAAGCATGCCCCCTGCCCAGGCCGGTTCCACCAGCAGAACTGTACTTCGGAGTGTCTGAGCGTGGCGCACTGACGCGGGGCTGACTCCTGCTTTTGCCTAGATGTGAACAGGAGCTAGAACTGGGTTTTGTCCGTTCTTCTTGTCCAGCTCCTTCCGTCCCGATGTGATGAAATCCCTATGCAGACTCACACCAATTAAGTAGGTACAATAATTATCCCCATTCTCCAGAGAAGGAAACTGAGGCACAGAGAGGTTAAGCAACTTTCTAGACGTGCACAGCCAGTAACGGTCAGAGACAGGACTGGAACAAAGGTCCATGTGTACAACCACTATGCTGCACCATTAACTGGGGCACGGACGCCCTCACTTGAGAGAGAAGGACTCTGAGGTTCTGAAGAGGGCCTGGCCCAAGAGGGAATTTGAAACCCAGTCTGGATTGTTGCAGGTGCAGAAGGTGGGCCCCGCCCTCAACTCCCACCTAAGGCAAGGAGCCAGGGCGCGGGTCTGCTCCTGCCAGGGAGGCCCCAGGAGGCCGCGAAGCAGGAACGCGGGGCTGCACCCGCCCCCCACCCTGGCCTTCAAGACCCCCCGGCTGCCCTTCCCCCACCTGGACCCTCCGTGCTGGGAGCGGCACCTCAGGCCGGCCGCCCCACGTGGGAAGCTGACAGGTGCTCTTTTCTCTGTCACCAAGGCAGCCGAGGCCCAGCTAAGGGCAGGGTGGACATAGCCCAGGAGCATGAGTAGCGGGTTCGAATCCCAGCTCTCCCACTTACTAGCTGTGAACCCCAGGGAAGGGGCTGAGACTCCCATCAAGTGGGGTAATCATGCCGCCCCCCCTCTGGATATCTGAAAATGGTTAGAGCCCTGGCCCTCCCTCCCAGGGTAGATGAGCCCAACTTCGGGGCGCCCCCAGCTCTATCCTGGAGACTCCAACCAGCGCATCCATCAGCTGAGGAGGACGGAGGGCCGGGAACTTGGCTCCATCTTATCTCCGTTGAGACCTGCTCTCCAGGACAAGTCTAAAAACTGGAATAAAATAATAATGAAATTTGAAGTTGAATAGAACCCCAAAGTTAAGAGAGATTTTTCTACACCTTCTCAGCTCTGCTCAGGCGGGAGGGGAGGGCCCAGGGGTGCCCAGAAGCAGAGCAGGGCCGCCCTTCTCCAGGCCGTCACCAACACACGTGACACCTTGGGTTGCCATGGTTTCTGTTTATTCTAGGGAAGACACTTCACTGACATCGGGGCCTGGGAGGAGGGGTGCTGCTTCGCTGCTTCCCAGTCACCCAGGTGCCTGCGTCATCCTCAGCCGCACACAGATGCTGCTGTGCACGTGGCGAAGGTGCTAGGGTCCACTCGGGCCCTGGGCTCCTCCTCTCCTGGCCCGGGAAGCATGGGGCCAGGCCCCATCTCCAGGTAGGAAAGCCAAGGCTCAGGGCCGGGCAGCAACTCGCCCAGCGTTTCATGGTGACATAAGTAAGAAGCAGAGATTCAAACTCAGATTCGTCGGCCGGGTCCCATTTTTCTAATCTCTCCAGCTCGTTTAGGATCATGACGCTGGTACAGAGCAACCTGGTCTTCTCCAAAGCCACGCCCCTCACTATGCCTGGAGAGACCCCGTCAAAGGTCTGCATCAAAGGCAGATAGATTGTGAGCCAGGGGTGGTGGCACATGCCTTTAATCCCAGTGCTTGGGAGGCTGAGACAGGAGGTTCAAGGACAGCCTCAGCCACTTTGCAAGAGGCTCAGCAACCTCGTGAGACCCTGTTTCAAAACAAAACAAAAGCTAGGCGTGGTGGCACATGCTTGTAATCCCAGTACTTGGGAGGCTGAGACTGGAGGATCGCAAGTTCATGGCCAGCCTCGGCTACTTAGTGAGGCCCTCCGCAACTTAGCGAGACCCTGTTTCAAAATAAAGAATGAAAAATAGGGCTGGGGGTGTAGCTCAGAGGTAGAATGCCCCTGGGTTCAATCCCCAGGACCACACACAAAAAAAGGTAGACTGTGGGAGGAGGCCCCCTCCCAGCCTGGCACCAGACACAGAGGCTGGCTGAGGGCTGCAGGTTGGGGTTTGGCTGGGGGGATGAGTCCCCCAGGCCACTGCTTCTGGGCGCCATCCCCTCCCACGCCTCCCACCCAGATCTGATCCCATCTATTTTGGTTCATGTTTCGAAGACCACCAGCCAACAGAACTAAATCTAAGCCCTTTAACCCAGTCCCACCCCAACCTATCTCGCACAAAGTCCTCCCCACCCCTACACATCTGACCCCTCACTGCCTCCTGGCCCCTGAGCACAATGACCCCTGTGCCAGCGATGCCCTTTCCAATACTCAGTGCCCCTCTGCCACAGGGACTGCCCGAGCCCATCATGAGCACCCGCCTTTCCCTCTGCCCCAAACCCACACAGCCACTCAAAGGTTTCTCCCCACCTCCCGCCTGAGCCTGCAGCACACGGGGCTGCCCGGGGAACCCACGACCCAGAAGTTCCTTTCCCAGCCCAGGCTGCTGGGACTGGCCCTTCACTGGGTGCTCAAACATGAAGGCCACAGGAACTCTGCACATGTGGTTCTCCGACTGGAGTGCTTCACCTTGTCCCCACCACCTCGGGAAGCCGTCCCTCGTCACACCTGTCCTGCTTCCATTGCGTGTTTCAATACGTGACTATTCAGCTAGTCGAGAACCCACTTAAGTATAGCACTAGGTCTGTCCTATTCACACCGGATTCCCTGCCACACACAGGGCCTGGCACACAGCAGGGGCTCAATAAGTGTTTATTGTCTGAGACAGTGAGGTGACCACAAGTCCTCCATCTCTGCACGCCCACCCTCTGCACTGGGATTTGAATCTCTTTCTTCATGCCTTCAGGGACCACATCTGTGACATGGTAATAATAATACCTAACTTGCAGGGATACTGTAGGGGTTGAATAAACTCATATACAAAAGACACCTAGCATGCTGCCGGGCACACAGTAGGTATTCCATAAGCAGCACCGTCCCCGCTATGGTCTCTGTGTTTGACATCAGCAGCTTGTGCCCAGTGCCCAGTTGTGACTGTAGCTCATTTGACATTCACAGAAGGAGACCAGGAAGAAAGAGGGGGACCTCGCCAGCTCCGACTGGGAAAAAAACTCAGCCCATAGAGGTGGGGACAGAGAGCAGAAGACTGGAGGCGATTCGCCACTGAATCCTCGCTCCCGGGTCCTGACCCGTCCGACTCCATCTGGGATACTCAAGGCAGCCCTTCCTCCATTCACCTCCAACGCACCGGCACGGCGCAGGGCACACGGGACGAGGACGGGAAGGAGGGCTCCTCACACAGGCAAGGCGCCCTCTGTCAACCGGTCCCTGGACAGCCTCTGTCCCATTCCAGGACCTCTGTCCTGCAACGCACCTACGGAGAGCAGACGCCCACCTGCCCCACGAGGCCCAAACACCCAGAGAATGGGCCGGAAGGGGCCCAGGGATCTCCAGCCACCCCCAACATACAAACACAAATGCACACACACATGCACGCACATACACATGCGCACACACACACACACGCCGACGAAAAAGCTTGAGTCCAGACAGTGTGGGGAAGATGGCTCAGGGTGGGGACAGGAAGGGGGCCCCAGGGCAGAGGGGCGTGACACTGGATGATCGCCACCCCGCGTGAGCACACAGGGCTCCCAGTACGGAATCCACGCTCCAGAGCCTGGTGCGAGGGCCTCCGGCCCTTCTGTGCCACCGCTTCCCTCCAGACAGGTCTGCAGCCCTTCCCGGCCGCCATGTCCCCGCCCCGGTTCCAACGACCCCTCCCTGCACATGTGGTGTGGTTCCGCGGGAGGAGGATAGGTGTTCCTGGCAAGCAGGTTGGGTCCCAGCCCCACTGTCGCCTCGGACCAGTCCCCTCCCCTCCGGAGCTCAGCTCATCTGCACAGCGCGTTTGGCCGCCCATTTCAAGGGCGCTGTGCCCACTAAATAAATGACACATGAAACGCCCATCCCGTGATGGATGCCTGTGCCCTGGCCCTCCTCCACATGTCCCCGTCCTGCTCTTCTCAGGGGTCCCATCTCCATGGCTCCCTCTGCCAGGAAGCCCTCCCGGAGCACTGCAGGTCTCATATCTCTTTCTCTCTCTCTTCCTCCTCCCTTCCTCCCTTGAGATTTGAAGTAAGACCTGCCTCACCCTGTGCAGACCCTCACCCACACCTCCCCCAGGCTCCATGACAGCCTGAGGACAAGGATAAGGACCCAGGACCAACCACAACCATCAAACTTCGTAAGCTGCAGCACTAGCGGTGTCCAGAGAGGAGGAGAGGCTCACCTGAGGCCACACAGCAGAGTCCCCACGCGCCCTGCCTCCCCACTAGCGGTGCCCAGAAAGGAGGAGAGGCTCACCTGAGGCCACACAGCAGAGTCCCCACGCACCCTGCCTCCCCACCACATTCCTCAGGGCCGTCCTCAGACAAAGACACTGTGTGGACGCTGAGGGGGACCCACCCGGCCCCCAGCAGCAGCGATGATGGCCGTCCTCAGCTGCCTCTCCCCTGGGGAAATGCTCTCAGCCGATGGGACAAGCAGAGAAACATCACCTGTCCCCACCATCCCCCGAAGCCCACAGCCAGTGACTGACTGGCATGGGGGTGTCAAGATGGGACCCCTCCGCCCCGGGGCTCCCGTGGAATCAGGCCGAAGCAGGGCTCCAGCAGAGGGCACGTCCTTGCTCAGCTCCTTCCCCGCCCTGTCCTGCTGCCCGCACTGCCCTTCTCCTGAGGGCACGCCCCACTGAGTCTCTCACCAGAATCCTCGGCTCAGGCTCTGCGTCCAGGCATCCCGGCCTAACACAAACACCCAGTGCTCAGAGCCATGTTCCCTGAGCAGCAGCACCGAGACCCACTTAGACGCTAGGCCCTCGAGCCGCACCTCGGCCCTAATGCATTTTAACAAGACGCCGGTGTGCCTCACATGCGCGTTGGCGTTTGAGAAGCCCGGGTTGAAGGGAAGTAGTTAGCAGCCTGCTGTGGGTCAGTGAACTAACAAGGTCTTCACCAACCTTCCCACCTGTCACGGAGTCATATAACCCACGTCATCCGCTATGCTCTGAAGGTTTGTGTCCCCCCAGTTCCTGTGCTGAGGTCCTGATGGCCTTTGCCAGGTGCCAGGTCAAGGGGACAGAGTTCTCATAACTGGGATCAGTGCCCTCATAAGAGAGCCCCGGGAGTAGCTCGCAGCTTGGGCCATGGGCCAGCGTGGGAGGGTGTCTGTCTTCATGGAAGGGGCCCTCGCCAGGCACCTAACCTGTTGGCCCTTGATCTTGGATTTCCCAGCATCCAGAACTGTGCGCGATAAATCCCTGCTGTTCATAAGCCACCTGGTCTCTGGTTTTTGTTATCAGCCGCAATGGACTGAGACATTATCAAACCCTGACCATCGACTGCGGAGACGTGAGCCACCTGACCAGCAGCTGGGGGTCGACGTGGCCCCTTCTGCGCTGGGCCAAAGTGAATCCCAAAGCCTCACACTCTTCTAGTTTGAGCTCCAACCCCACACACCTTACTTGGCCATCAGAAGTCTGTTTCTGCCGGGCGTGGTGGCGCACGCTTGTAATCCCAGTACTTGGGAGGTGGAGACTGGAGGATCCGGGTTCGCGGCCAGCCTCAGCTACTTAGTTGAAGCCCTCCGCAACTTCGTGAGATCCGGTTTCAAAATAAAGGATAAAAAATAGGGCCAGGGGTATAGCTTGGAGGTAGAACGCCCCTGGGTTCAATCCCCGGTACCACAACAAAAAAAAAAGAAGTCTGTTTTTTTTGATGACAGAGGAACGAATCCCAGTGTTTGCATTGTCAATTAAAGACTTTGCCAGCTGGGCGTGGTGGCGCACACTTGTAATCCCAGTACTTGGGAGGCCGAGACAGGAGGACCCAGATTCGCGGCCAGCCTCAGCTACTTAGTGAGGCCCTCTGCAACTTAGTGAGACCCTGTTTAAAATTAAAGAATAAAAAAAAAATAGGGCTAGGGGTGTAGCTACGAGGTAGAATGCCCCTGGGATCAATCCCCAGTACCGCAAAAAAAAAAAAAGACTTTGCCTCTCCTTCCTTCTTCTTTTTTCTTTTTGTGGTACTGGGGATTGAACCCAGAGGCATTCTACCTTCGAGCTACACCCCCAGCCCTATTTTATTTCTTATTTGGAAACAGGGTCTCACTAGGTTGATGAGAGTCTCACTACTTGCTGAGGCTGTCCTCGAACCTGTGATCCTCCTGTCTCAGCCTCCCAAATACTGGGATTACAGGCGTGTGCCACCACGCCCGACTCTCTACTTCCTTCTTGAAGGAACCTCCTGCCCCCAGCAGACCACCAGAAAGGAAGGGGTCCGCAAAAGCACCCCGGGCAGGTGCCAAATGTGCGGGTGCACCCTCCAAGGCCCTGGGGGAGTGCGGGGAAGCCAGGCCCACCGATGCCTCTGCTTCAGAGTTAGAGGCGGCGGGGTGGGGGGCAGGAACCCCTCTTCAGAGACCCTGCTCCTGCCCACCCCCAGGGTGTGAGCCCCTATCCGAGGGGATGTCCGTGACCTTTGCAAGATGAAATGCAATAACCAAGTGCTATGTGCCGAGCAGACCCCAGGGTCGGCCCGGAGGCTGCCGTAATCCAGACGCGTGTTTGGACAGGAGGCACCCGGCAAAGCTCCGTCAACGCTGCCTGTCGCCCGAGGAGGGAGAGGGCTCACCTTTGGCTAATCGCCCTAATTCACTTTTTATTACTAACTTTCCTGTTTTCTGTTTGCCGTCTGATTGAGGATATTACCAAAGGCATTTAAAAAGCAGCAGATCGTACCACAATGGCAAACATAACTCTTTTCACTGAAATCTGCATTGATATACATATAATTCCCCCATCGAAAGACCTCCTGGTTCACAACTCAGACCCTAAAAGAAGGCGGACCTGGCCAGGTGACACAATGAAGGTTTTCCAAAAGATAACGAGCTGTGCCAGGCGGGCACAATGAAACGGGCACTTTGTCACGCTGATGGCGAAGGTGGACAGCCTTTTTGGAAAATGATCTGCCAGTATGGATCAGGAACCACAGAAATGCTCGTTCCTTTTGACGTGGAGGTTCTACGCTGGTCACAGCCAGCATCCTGGTCTTATCTTTGATGTTCCTTCTCTGCTACACCCCACATCCCACGCATCCCCGGGTCTAGTACATTCTACCTCCTACCGCCTTCCCTCATACTCCTCCTCATCTCTCCATTCCCACCCACCACCACAGTCCAAGCCAGAATGGGCCAACAGAACTTTCTGGATGATAGAAATGTTCTCTATCAGCCCGGCCCAATACAGGCTACCCATACATACCCACAGAATACCCAACATATGGCTAACGTGACCACGGAATGGAATTCTATTTTATTTTACTTTATTTTATTTATTTATTTACTTATTTATTGCGGTACTGGGGATTGAATCCAGGGGTATTCTATCTCCGAGCTACACCCCCAGCCCTATTTTTTAGTCTTTATTTGGAAACAGGGTCTCACTAAGTTGCAGGGGCCTCACTAAGTAGCTGAGGCTGGCCCAGAACCCAGATCCTCTGGTCTCAGCCTCTCAAGTACTGGGATTACAAGTGTGCGCCACCACGCCTGACTTGTTTACATTTAAAGTAAAGGCACATGCTTGTAATCCCAGTACTTGGAAGGCTGAGACAGGAGGATCGCAGGTTGGAAGCCAGCCTCAGCAACTTAGTGAGACCCTGTTTCAAAGTGAAAAAAATAACATAGGGCTGGGGGTGTAGCTCAAGGGGAGAGTGCTCCTGGGTTCAATCCCCAGAACCACAATAAATAAATAAATTCATAAGTAAATGTATACAGCTGCACATGGTCAGTGGCTACCATATTGGATGGCGCAGCTGCCGCCAGCATCGACTCTCTCCCGGACCATGGACATCACCTCCCGCGCTCCCCAGCATCCGCTCTTGCTCTGTCCAATGTCCCCCTCAAACAGCCACAAAGATCCTTCTCAAATGTGACAGATTCCACGACTCCCACTGCCCTTGAGTCAAAGCCCAAGCTCCCATGCACGACCTCCAAGCCCCCCACCCCGCCGGGGACATCGAGCGGCCCAGCACTCAGGGAGCCACAGTTACAAAAGCGAGATGGGCTGAGGACAGCAACGAAGCAGCCTGCAAGCAGACCTGTGAGACGGGTACTCAGGAGCTCACCGTGGGTGAGGAAGATCGGAACCAGAGGCTCAGCCTGCAGAGTGGCCCCGTTAGAGCAAGGACAGAGGTCCCCTGGGGAAGCTGACATTCTAGAGGAGAGTGGAAGGGAAGGAGGGAGGGGCATGGCCAGTAAACATAATGAACAGGTAAAATACACCTTGTCACAAAGAAAAAGAAGAGTCAGGCAGCTCTAGTGGGCTGGGGTGGGGTAGAGTTTGCAGCATAAATATTAAGAAAGGATGTGGTGGCACATGCCTGTAATCCCAGGATTTGGGAGGCTGAGACAGGAGGATAGCAGATTCGAGGACAGCCTCAACAACTTATAGCAAGACTCTCAGCCACCTAGCAAGACCCTGTTTCAAAATAAAAAATAAAAAGGGCTGGGGTGTAGCTCGGAGGTAGAATGCCCCTGGGTTCAATCCCCAGTACCACACACATACAAAAAATATATATATATATATATTAAGAAAGGAAAGCGCCAAAATAAAAACTGCTCTTAAATCTGTGCAGTCGGATAATAGCAGGTGATTTCTCCCCATTTCCTCTGCTTTTTGTCAGGTAACATTGGGTGCATAATTCACAGTTTACTCAGAAGAGAGGGGAGATCACTGTAGGAAAAAAAGCCACCCAAAGTCCCACTTGCTCAACACACACATTCCCACGGGCTGGAGAGAGATTTCCTTATCTCCGAAGGTCAGTGCCCGACACCCCAGCCTGAACAACTGGGAGTGAGGCCTCCCTCCTGGAGCAAGGTCACCCCGGCGAGGAGGTGCAAGTGGACAGATGCGCTGGGGCTGCTGGCCCCGGCCCAGAGTCACGCACTGACCCAAAACCTCGGGACCAGGATTTCCAACGCTGAGACCCGCTGACTCAAAGAGGCTCCAGCTGCTACAAGAAGATTCAGTTATCTATGGTGCCAGCCCCAGACACCGTGTCCCTCACACCCATGTGTGTAATCCTCTTGGTAACAATGTACAATCCAGATAAGCCAGTCCCAGAGAAGGTGAGTGGATTATTCCTGGAAACACAGCCAAGGATGTGTTGCGGTGGCCATCTCGGGAAAATACAATCTGCCACCTTCACATAATCATTCCTTCAACAACTTTTTATTGAACACATAGTAGACACCAAGCTGGGGTCTCACCCAGCGATGGACAAAACAAATATGGTATCGGTGGGTATTTTTTTGGGGGGGTGGTGTTTGTTTTGTTTTTTGGTGGCACTGAGGATTGAACACACCCCAAACCTTTTACTTTTTATTTTGAAACAGGGTCTTGCCAGGTTGCTGAAAGCCTTGCTAAATTGTTGAGGATAGTCTGGAATCTGCGATCTTCCTGTCTTGGCCTCCCAAGTACTGGGATTGCAGGTGTGTACCACCAGGCCCGACTCCCAGTGGTTTTTTTTTTTTTTTTTTGCGGTACCGAGGATTGAACGCAGGGGCGTTCTACCTCCGCGCTATACCCCCGGCCCTATTTTTTATACTTTATTTTGAAACGGGTCTCACGAAGTTGCGGAAGCCTCACTAAGTAGAGAGAGAGAGACAGAGAGAGAGAGAGAGAGAGAGAGCTGAGACTGGCCGAGAACCCGGATCCTCCAGTCTCTGCCTCCCAAAGTACTGGGATTGCAGGTGTGTACCACCACGCCCGGCTCCCGGTGGCTTTTAAAGTCTACCATCCTGAAGGAAGAACAATGAAGATATTTGGTTGTTCTATTTCACAGAGATATTATGTCATGAAAAAAAAATACACTTGAGACCAGGATAGAGAGGATACAGACTATGTATTAGGGGTCAGAGTCTGGGAAGGGGAAGATAAAGCTGAGACCAGAGGAGGAGCAGGAGTCAGCAGAATGAAGGGAAGAACAGCCCAGGCGTGGAACAGCATGCAGAGCCCCTCTGTGGGCCTGGGAACGCCAGCCGGCCAGGGGTCTAGGATGGAGGCAAGCGCGGGAGGCCAGCTGCCGGCCACCATCTTCCCAACATGAAGCCTGGCCCCTTGTACCGAGGGGACAGGCAGACAGGGACTAGAGCCTGCAAGGACTTACAGGCCAGAAGAGGCGTCTGACATTACCTACATACCTGGGGAAGGGCGTGGAAGGCATTAAACACGAGAAGACACCATTTAGGTTTGTAAGAATTCATCAAAGCCCGCACACTTGTAATCCCAGTACTTGGGAGGATCCGGGTTCACGGCCAACCTCAGCTACTTGGTGAGGCCCTCCGCAACTCAGTGAGACCCTGTTTCAAAATAAAGAATAAAAAATAGGGCTGGGGGTGTAGCTCGGAGATAGAATGCCCCTTGGGTTCAATCCTCAGTACCACAAAAATAAATAAATAAATTTAAAAAAATAAAGAATAAAAAATAGGGCTCGGGGTGTAGCTCGGAGGTAGAATGCCCCTGGGTTCAATCCCCGGTACCACACACAAAAAAAAAATTTCATTAAGCTTCAGCAGAGAGCCGTAAAACTGATTTGCACACAGAAGAGACGGGACCCAACTTCTGCACTGGAAGGATCTCGTGTGGCCAGGAAGGCTGCACGGCCCATCCTGGCCTGTGACTTTTGGTCACTGGATAGTAAATGTCCCCAACCTTCACTGAGTGCCCTAAATGGTGCAGGAGGTGGACACCTTTCAGGAAAGCAAGACGAAGCAGCAAGGTATGTGGACGGAGCACCAGACAGACGCGCAGCTGTCGGCGGAGGGAAACCGGCCCAGGGAACGCCTCACCTCGGCGTGGGCCCACTGTTAACGCCGCGCCAGTAAGAAAGCACAGGTCTGTGCTCCGCTGAGACCATGAGACATGACCCACGACAGCGTGCCAACATGGAGCGCTCCATCCGAAAGAGCGCAGAGGGACTCGCAGAACAGCAGCCGGGGGCGCGCTTGTCTTGTACGGGCGCGTACACCTGGGCGGCGAACCCCCTCGGGATTCTGTAATCCCGTCTCGTTCAAAATCAAAGTCTGGCTCCTGGCATCTGTAGCTAGATTTGGAAAGAGAATTAAAGTTACTTATACCAGGTGCTTAAACATGCATTATTAACTCATTTAATTTCCTTTTTTCTTTTTTTGGCAGTACCAGGGATTGAACCAAGAGGCATTCTACCTCCGAGCTACACCCCCGGCCCTATTTTCTCTTCTTTATTTTGAAACAGGGTCTCACTAAGTTGCAGAGGGCCTCACCAAGTAGCTGAGGCTGGTCTCAGCCTCCCAAGTACTGGGATTACAAGCGTGCACCACCACGCCCAGCTACTCATTTAATTTCTACAGGTAAGCATTGTTAATTCCATTTTAAAGATGGGAAAACTGAGGTAAGAAATGGCTTTGCAAATGCCCCTGATGCCCTTCTCCAGTCTCATCTCTTTGTGTGTGTGTGTGTGCGCGCGTGCACGGGGGGATACCAGGGATTGAACCCAGGGGAATTCCACCTCTGAGCTACACCCCCAGCCCTATTTTATTTTTTATTTTGAAACAGGGTCTAAGTTGCAGAGGCTGGTCTCAAACCTGCGATCCTCCTGTCTCAGCCTTCCAAGTATGAGGATTGCAGGTATACGCCACCACGCCCGCTCAGCCTCATCTCTTGACACTCTCACCCCTCCAGCACCTTTGCCCATGCTGTTCCTGCCACTTGCAATGCTTTTCCCTGGCAACTTCATTAGGCCAAGTCCTACTCACCTTCAAGCACAGGCAGGTGCCCCCTCTTCCAAGAAGCCTCCCCTGCTTGCCCCAGCCTGGCCTGGTGGTCCTGCAGTTTCCTGTGCTACTTCCACCTTTTACCACATACATTTGTAATTGTTTACATTTGTCTGTCTCTCTAGTAAGACCGTGGCTCCTCCAACACTTGTTCATGCATGGTCCTACCGCGGAGCCTTGCATACGGTAGGCAGTAAATGTTCTTTGGATGGCTGAATGAATGAATGATGAATGAATGAAGGAGTGAGTTAACTCATAAGTGGCCAAGCCGGGATTTGATCCCAGGCCAGTATGCCAAAGTGTATCTCTTGGACAGAGCACGCATGCATGTGTGTGCGTGTCTGTCCGTCTGACACAGATCAATCAGAAAATGTGCACAGTGTAGGATATCTTATGAAACATACCAAGAACCCCACTCTTCCCTTCAAAAGAGACATCGAAATGCAGCACCCCCAGGGAAACGGGACGCCCAAATGTGGTAAAAGGTTAACCACACCTGTCTCGCCATTGCAAGAGAATTCCTCCTGTTGTCCACAGTCCAGCACAACTCCGCAGAAACCTGCTGAAGGTGAGCTGCCGGCTAGCTTACTGGGCGACTCTGCTTATGGTCAAAATGACCCCAACTGCTAAGCTGCACAGGGACAGGAAGGAGCTATATGTAAATGATAAATATTTGATAAAGAAGCCCTACTTTAGGTTTTCCTGAGTGCAGTGACATTTGTAACTGACATGCCCCTGGCGGGGGCCCCGCAGCTAACCCTGCAGGGTTGTTACAGGTGCTGTGGCGGCTGTGGGGAACAGGCTCCTAGCCGGTGGATTCCAGACCACCTCTGTGGGGCTCCTCACTCTGCACCTGAGCTAAAACCCAGGCAGGGAGGAGGATCCTGCTCCTGGTCTTGGACACTCCAGGGACGCTGTGGGGACAGCGGGACGAACTCCTCCCGCAGAGAGCAGCAGGTCACGGGCCTCACTGGCAGGCTGCGGGTCCCATCACAAATCCTTCCAGGAGACTGGTGCCACGCGTCACCTGTGTTAGTTTTCTGAGTCAGAATGTGTGATTGATCCTTAAAGGCTCCCTGTGGGAGCGGGAGGGACAAAGAAGGGAACTGCTCCAGGAGGCCATCCCCCCACAGGACGCATACAACTGTCTTGAACCCCAAAGCTTTCTACGTTCTGTAATTTAAAACAGACAGAAGAAGCCGGGCGTGGTGGCGCACGCTTGTAATCCCAGTACTTGGGAGGCTAAGACCGGAGGATCCGGGTTCACGGCCAGCCTCAGCTACTTAGTGAGGCCCTCCGCAACTTAGTGAGACCCTGTTTCAAAATAAAGAATAAAAAAAAATATGCTGGGCGTGGTGGCGCACGCTTGTAATCCCAGTACTTTGGGAGGTGGAGACTGGAGGATCCGGGTTCGCAGCCAGCCTCAGCTCTCTCTCTCTCTCTCTCTCTCTCTCTCTCTCTCTCTCTGTCTCTCTACCTAGTGAGGCCCTCCACAACTTCGTGAGACCC
>PVJS01023624.1:0-29419 GCA_004027185.1 Glis glis
TACCCCTGCTTGTTTTCGATCTCCATTTGAATGGTATATCTTTTTCCATCCTTTTACC
The DNA here is from genome assembly GCA_004027185.1 of Glis glis. Taxonomy (NCBI): domain Eukaryota; kingdom Metazoa; phylum Chordata; class Mammalia; order Rodentia; family Gliridae; genus Glis; species Glis glis. Next base: position 59 of record PVJS01023624.1, read on the forward strand.
TTTAGCGTATGAGTATCTTTGGCTAGAAGGTGAGTTTCTTGTAGACAGCATATAGTTGGGTTATGCTTTTTGATCCACATTGCCAGTCTGTGCCTTTTAATTGGGGAGTTGAGTCCTTTGACATTCAATGTTATTATAGAGTATGATTTTTGTTTCCTATCATTTTGAGGGAGCTGGGGGTGTAGCTCAGAGGTAGAATGCCCTTGGTCCAATCCCCAGTATTGTAAAAAAAATCCCAGTTTCATTATTACAGTCTCCCCTGTGCTCTTCTTAATTTTCCTTCTCCTTTGTCAATATAGCAAGATGCCTACCCTCCACCATTTTTAATTTTTGTGTTTTTCAATTGATGGAATTTAGGTTTACTGGCTCAAAGAAGGGTTAGTTTTGCAAACACAGGGTGCATAGATGCCCTTCATTCTGAAATAAAGGATTTATTATTTTTGTTTGTTTTAGCAATAATTGTCTCTCTCTTTGGTATACAGACATAATCACTGTGTAGGGGTGACTCAGTCCCTATAACGAATTCACAGCCTTCTTGGAGAGGAGATATCAAAGCCCCAAACTCCAAGAACCATGGTTCAAAGTTAAGAAGGATTCACCCAGGAGTCCTAACTAAAGTCTGCTAGATGAAGAATAGACCAAGGGTTCTAGGAGTGGAACACTCCAGGAAAGTAAGAGATGTCAACATAAGGAGCCCAGAATTCATGGAAGTAGAGAGGTGAGGACGTTGGTTTCACACAGGCTATTTCCTCCACGTTCAACATTTTGTCATGGCTATCATACACTGGGGAAAAGTCACTGAATGTAAACCTGAATTAAAAGTAGCCTTTACCCCAATGCCTAGCCTATGGCACCATCGTCGACTGCACAGTCATCTATCTGGAGCAGCGAGGGCATCCTGACATCATCCATTAAACTGCAGGACCAGTCTTCAGTGGTGATATCCTCTGAGCCCAAGAAACAAAGATAACAGACTCATTAGAGTTCAGTTCTCTCTCCACCTGACACTTGGAAGAAAACTGATCCATCTAGCTCCCTACTTTGGACTGAATTAATACTTGCCATTCTTGGAAATGTTTGAGAAAGAAACATATGAAATCTACTTGCTAATAGGGCAAGCATGGATTCCATCAGCTTATTAAACAGAAGATGTTATCATCTTTGTACCCTAAATTTATGAAGTTCTCACCAGTTCAGCTTGTTCTGCCTAGCACTTCAATATTGCTGTGTTCAAAGATTTTGTACTTCCTCTAAGGTAATTCTATCCGATCTGTGGTTTTATTGTCTCCATCCATTATCTCCGCCTGTCTTCCTAACTTCACTTGGATCTTCTAGAGGACCTCAAACTCAGCCTGGCTAAACATGATTGTATTTCCCCAAAGTGCATTACACACCCACAGAAAACGTCTTTTTATTAACCTTAATAGCAGCATTAACCAAGACAGAACTATGGGGTTCCTCTGAGTTGCCCCATTCCCATCAACTGCCACATCTAATCTAGCCTCATTCACTGCAACTTTTCACAAGTACAGATCCTCATTACTTTTTGCCTGGACTTTGCAGATTGCCTCCTAACTTCGTACAGTTCCCCAAACATGCTGTTTCCTCTCTCCTCTCTCTCTCTCTCTCTCTCTCTCTCTCTCTCTCCAGTCCTGAGGATCGAATCCAGGGCCTTACATATGCTGAACAAGTACACTACCACTGAACTACATTCCCAGCCCAAAGCTTTTCTAATTTATAATTGGTTTCTGCCAGAGACCTCCTTCACTTCCCAAGTCTGGGTTAGAGGCCTCTCCTACAGTGCTGGGTGCCCCATGCCTGGGTTTTTGTTCATCTTCCTTGTCAAGCTATGATCTCTATGAGGGAGGTCTGTTTCATTCCCCACTGCAGCTTCATGGTCTAGCCCTGTGCCTGGCCCATAGTAGGTGTTTAATAATAACATTTTCTTCCTCCCTTTCAGTCACTGTCCCTCCAATCTGTCTACCACAGATCATTCTTCTCATGTGATTTGAAAATAGATCACATTACTCTACAGCTTAACATTCATCCTTTGTTGTCCTATTTTTTCACAGGAGCATTTCCCAAATAATTTTTCATGTTACACCACTCTGAGGAGAGAAAAAAAGTAAGACTGATGATATATTTTTTTTCCTGAGTTGTGCTGAGGAGAAAAGCATCCCTTTGCATCCCAAAGCTGGCCTGATACTATCAGCTAGGCCTCTTGGGCTCTTCTGCTGAACATAAACAATTTCACAGAACATTAACACCAGACATGGCCACTCTGTGACAGTGAGGGATCAGGACAAAAACAGGATGCCTCCATCATCATGTCTAAGCACAGACACAACAGGAACGTTGTCCAAGCCACAAAAATGACTCTCCTCTCCTGGCCAACATGGTGACTGCTACTTCTTTACCAGGACAGTTTTAGTCTCCTTCCAGTCTTTTCATCTTCTAGATAGGATTAAGATCCCCAACATAGTTCTGACAACATCCAATTCTGAGCAAAACACCCTTCCTTATAAGCTCACCCAAATCACTTAACACAAGCCCAAATCCCATAATAGACCTTTCCTGGTATCATTTTGCTGAGATGCCCATGGGGTGCATTTTTCCTGGCTGCTGGAGTTCAGTCACTTGTTCAATCACAAGTGAGTCCTTGGTGGTCTTAGATTGGAGAGCATTGGCAGTATTTTGCCCTATATATAAGTAAGATACTAAATGCATTTATGTTATTGCTTATGTAATTGACTCCAAGAGCAAGAGGAAGTCATATGAATACCTGATGACTGATCTATACATAAATTCCCAAAGTGGGAGATCCCCCAGAAGGTATTAGAATGAAATATAGATACATAAACGAATGCAAATTTGTCACTGAATCTTTCCATTTACTCACTTAAAGAAGGTATATTTCCGGGGGGGCACTGAGCGATTTTTTTTCTGAAAAAGGGGGTGAGTCAAACAAGTTTGGAAACCTATAAACACATTGGCACACAGCACTCACAGACCAATGAAGCATGACTTTATGTTGTCCATTATCCTATCTGCTCATTTCTCCATGTTTTGAGTATTATTTAATTTTATTACATATTAAACATTTATACCAAAAAATTCTCTTAGATCCAGCTAGACAAAAGGAAGGTTTCGGGTTGTTTACTTTAAAGGAAAATTCTAAATAGGTGTCTGACTAGAAGTATCTCAAATGCCAGCTTCCTCCCTCACATTTGGGGAGCAAGAGCCTGTGGGTGGCATCTATAGTGTATAAAGCAGAATGGAGGAGTTCATACAGCTCGTCCGTGGAAGCAGAGCTTGGCTCCTCCCACAGGTGTTTGCACTGCTCCTCCTTTCTTCTCCCATCTCCACAAAGTCTACTAATGGACAACATCTTTTTGCAAGTGAGATTTTGTGGAAACTGGAAAAAGACCAAGTGTTACCTCTGGGTTCATTAGATAAGTAGAAGGAAAATCTTTGGATTATCATAGGCTATAGAGTTAGAGATGTATTTTAATCTAATTCTATCTAGATCTTTAGAGAAGGGCAAAGTTCTCTGTTCGCATCTGAGTTGTACAGACAATCTGAAAAATAAGCTGAAACTTTCTGAACCAAAGTGGAGACCAGAAGTGGCTATAAGTAGATTCTGTACTCTTTGAGGAAGACTATTCTTTCCAATCCTTGCTACTCAGTGTGGTCCAAGGTGCAACAGCATTGATGTCACCTGGAAGCATATCAGAAACACAGATTCCCAGGATCAATCCCCAACCTACTGAATGAGAGTTCACATTAGAATAAAATCCTTGATGCTTTGCATGCACACTAATAAGCATTGTGAGTCTGGTACTACACCTCACTCACTACTGAAGGAAAGGAAGGATGGAAGGACATGGAAGGAAGGAAGGAAGGAAGGAAGGAAGGAAGACAGATTGCTATGTGTTACCCAAAAGTTCGTGTGTTGAGACCTTAGTCTCCAAATTTGTATGTTAAAGGTATTTGAAGGTAGGGCCCATAGGGGATAATTAGGATTAGGTGATATCGTGAGTAATGGCATTAGTTTCTTTTTAAGAAGAAAGGCCCAAGCTCTAACATACTTGCAGCCTCACCAGGTACTGCCCTCTATTATGTTATGATGCAATAAGATCTTCACCAAACGCCAGTGCTAAGCACTTGGACTTCCCAGCTTCTAGAATTGTGAGACAAATAAACTTATATTCTTTAGAAATTACCAGTCTCAGGTATTTTGTTACAGCAGCAGAAAACACTCAGAGAGAAATATTATTTTGAAAGCACTTACACTATAATATCAACAAATAAATATTTTAGAACTTTATAAATTAAATGATAAGAAAAAACTTTTGCAGTGCTGGCTAGGGATTGAAAGGAAAATGTTTTTAACTTAAAATTCAAATATTTTATGTAGTCTATGATATGCTCCTTTTTGTTTATTTAATTGTTCTCTAATATATCATTCTCATAAAGTAGCTCCTGAGTAATTTTTTTAACTTAAGTACTACCATGGCTAAAGTAGTAGAACGAAGAAGAACAAAATCATCCTCCCATTCTTTTTCTGATTACTTAATGCTATGGTTTCAATATGTTTTGAGTGTGTCCTCCAAGGGTTCATGTGTTAAAATTTAATCTCCATTGTGAAGCATTAAGAGGGTAGAAACTTAATCTGACTGTGGTAGGTTAGAGGTGGGACCTTTGGGAGGTGACCAGGATTAGATAAGGCAATTAGGGTGGAGTACCCATGATTAAATCCTGATGGTTTTATAAAAAGAAAGAAAACAGTACCTATGCACATACCTGTCTCTTGACATTTGATTCCCTGTGCCACACTGGTACTCTGCCAGTAAGAAGTCCATCATGTGGGCCCTAGAACTCCCAGAGCTATGAGCCAAAGTAAACCTTTTTTTTTTTTTTTTTGGTACTGGGGATTGAACCCAAGGGCATTCTACCTCTGAGCTACACCCCCAGCTATATATTTTTTTTCAGTTTTGAAACAGAGTCTCACTAAGTTGCAGAGGGCCTCTCTAAGTTGCTAAGGCTGGCCATGAACCTGCAATCCTCCTGTCTCAGCCTCCCAACCATTTTTCTTTAGAAAGTATGCAGCCTCAGGTCTTTTGTTATAATATTGGAAGATGGACTAATTAATGACCTAAAAATAAAAACATCAATAATTCTCTTTACTAGCTACAGAGATAGCACCACCACAGTATTTATATATTATTTCCCTTTAATTTGTGTGCTTTTAAAGTGTTTCTGTTGTTGTTGTTGTTGTTGTTAATATTCTCCACTAGATATTTTAATATACTTTTTATTGGTGCCTTAGTCTCACATCATAATGTAAATCATGTTGATAGTGACATACATGCACTCAGTTCTTGGTGGGCTTTCCCTTCGCTCCCTTCCCATCCCCCCTTTCTCCATATAGGGTAGTGAGATTGACAATAGTATTCTTACATATGTACATAAAGTCAATGGTAGTAATTTCTTCATTGATCCTCACTCTTTCCCCTCCCCTTCCCCTAGACCACCTCCCTGGCTCCACTGAAGTTTCTCCTCCATTATTTGGAGTCCCTCTGGTATCCCAAATACACCCTAGCTTCTACATATTAGAGAAAACATATGACTCTTCACTTTCTGTGATTGGCTAATCTCACTTAATATAATGTTCTCCAGGTTCTCCACTAGATTTGAGCACTAACTTATTTGTTTTGTTTTAGTAAGAAATGAGTTGTCAAAAATCAAACTGTACCAAGTCAGCATTTAACTCTGTAATTTGCACCACCTTAAAATCATAAAATAACATTATATGCACCCTCTAAATTTTTTTCAGCCTTAAGTAAACCTAAAAAAAAAAATCCCCAGAGGCCCCAATGATATTTGGCAATGAACCTCATACAGAAATAATCTTGTTGATGTAAGTACTTTGAGAATTCCAAGTACTGTGTTGGCTCTTATCCTTCTTAGCAAAGATAGGAGCCTGTTGGAGATATTTACACTCCAGTGACCTCAAAAACACAATAAACAAAGAGCATTAGCATGGAAGGGTAAAGAATGTATTTAAGTTTTAATTGAGGTTCTCTTTAATGTTTGCTGAACAACAAGAATTTCCTCTAAGAAATTCAACTATTGACCACAAAATCTTTGTTTAATTCCAGGCAATCAAACACTATGTGAGGACTACCTATCTTATAAAACATATCTGTTACAGGAAATTATATTTTGTTGAAATGATAGGATGCTTATTATTTAAATGTTTACTTAAAACATTCAAGCTAGAGACTGTTTAACACATGGATTGCTCAGCACTCTATAAGTAAATTTATCAGTCTTGTGCAAATTATCCCACCACAATATTTAGTGCCAAAGGTCTCCGTAGGCAGCCTTGGACTTGGCTTTCCACCTGCAGCCTGCTCAAAATGAAGGGTGCTCCTGGTAGATACAACTCCAAACACACTAGGAAACCTGGTTCTTCTACAGAATCATAATTAGGCAATCACTATCTTTAGCTTATTAAAGGCTTTCTTTCTATCCTAGATTACTTACCCACAATTAAATAATATTTTTAAACACCAGCTTGAAAATAATCTGTCCTGGGAGGAGATAGGTTACTAAGGAGAACATAAGGCAAGTGTTTCAAATGTTTTTTAGGGCAAAATGTTACATCTAATATTCTAAACACAGGAAGGGTTGTTGGCTGTCTTTGAGGGCAATGGAGCTGGGAAAGGCCAATCAGGGAATTTTACTCATGGCTTCCCCTCTAAATTTGGATTCTTTAGGTCAAGTTACTATTCCAGTAACCATTAAGACCATACATGTTCATACAGTTTCATTTTACATACACTTTTTATTAATATATAACATGCAGAAGTTTGTACAAATCATAGTAATTTTCACAAAGTGAACTCACCATATAAGCAGCTCAGAAATCAATAAACAGAACATTGCCAGACCCCATAAACCCATCCTGTTCCTCCCAGTCCTTACCCAGCTCCACATCCCTCTGCTAGGTAACTTTTAACATCATAGATTAGTTTTGCCTATTTTTTAATTTTATGTAAATGGAATCATATAGTATTAACTGTGTGTGTGTGTGTGTGTGTGTATGTGTGTGTGTGTGTGTGTGGTACTGGGGATTGAACCCAGAGGCATTCTTCCTCCGAGCTACACCCCTAACCCTATTTTATGTATGTATGTATGTATGTATGTATGTATGTATTTATTTATTTTTGCAATACTGGGGATTGAGCCCAGGGGCATTCTACCTCCAAGCTGCACCTCAGCCTTATTTTTATTCTTCATTTTGAAACAGGGTCTCACTAAGTTGGGGAGGACCTAAGTAGCTGAGGCTGGCCGCAAACCTGCGATCCTCCTGTCTCAGCCTCCCAAGAACTGGGATTACAAGTGTGTGCCACCATGCCTAGCTTTATTTTTTTTATTTTGAAACAGGGTCTCACTAATGTGGAGGGCTTCACTAAGTTGCTGAGGCTGGCCATGAACCTGTGATCCTCCTGTCTCAGCCTCCCAAGTACTGGGATTACAGGTGTGTGTCACCATGTCCAGCTGTATTAACTTTTATATGTGGTTTTCCAGTAACCAATAACATGAGTTCACATGATTTGCCATATTACTATTCATAATTGTAGCTCACACATTATAGTTTGCTCTCTAGCTTACCTTTGTTAGAATATATAACAATTTGTTTTTATACTCTATTATTGATGGCATTTGAGTTGTTTCCAGTTTGGGGCTATTATGAATCAACGTAATGTTTGAATAAGGAAAAGTTTGGCAGATAAATTCTTTTTCATCATCATGTTCAACTAAAAATGAAGCTATTGGGTTAGAGCAGAGATGGACTTTGGAATCCAACTTCTTATCATCCTATAATATTTAAATATCACACCTTCTTTTTCAGAAAAAAGAAAAAATATCTGTAGGCTGGGCTTGGTGGTGCATTCCTGTATATCCCAGCTACTTGGAAGACTGAGGCAGGGGGATCCAAGTTCAAGACCATCCTAGGCAACTTAGCAAGACTCTGTCTCAAAACAAAAAATAAAAAGGGCTGGGAATGTAGCTTAGTAGTAAAGTGCCCCAGGGTTCAATCACTAGTACCGCCAAAAAAAAAAAAAAGGCAATCTCTTCATAGCTAGCTCATCCATTGCTACTGTGACAAATCACCACAATTTAGAGACTTAAAACAACACGAATTTGTTCTCCTGTGGTTCTGGAGATCAGAAGTCCAGAATGGGTCTTATAGGACCAAAATCAATGTCAGTAGGGCTTCTGGAAGCTTTAGCAGAGAATCTATACCTTTCCTCTTCTATGACCAGGAAGTAGAACCTAGAAACCTTTGCCAAACATGGAATCTGCTAGTGCCTTGGCTAGGACGTCCTAATCTCCTGAATTGTGAAAATTTTCTGTTGTTTATAAACTACCAGCTGAAGGTATTATTTTGTTTTATAGTAGTCTGAGCAGACTAAGACACTGTTTATGTAATTCAAATCCTAGTTATCTTCATAAAGGCTCAGGCAATGACCAAAATAATTATGCACAGAAAAAGTTACATTAAGAAAACATTAAAAAACTAAGAATGATAATTTTTCTGTGGCTGATCATGGGTCATATTCTTTCTTTTATTTTCATGAGCAGGTTTTATTTTATGGAGAAATAAAATTAACATTTCTAAAGTATTTTAATTTTTAGAGTCCATGTAAAAAGATTTTTATAACTGGCTTATAATTTAGCAATTAATATTACAAATCTGTATGCATGTGAACATGTATAATCAGAATTTTTAAAAGTGTTTAGAGATGACTTTTTTTAATTTCCATTTCACTCCTCCCTTCAAACTTGTTTTCCCTGGTCTCCCTCATCTTAGGAACACCATCTTCCCATTTGTTCAAGTCAAAATCATAGAAAATCATCACTTACCTGACTTTTTCCCTCACCTTCCCACAAATAGTTCATCAACAACAACTGTCAACTCTACTTCTAAAATATGTCCTGGTCCCATGCACTTCTCTTCATCTCTACTGTTACCACTTTGACCTGAAACAACATTCCACAAGCAGGGAACTGCAACCCACTAATGAATTATGAAATCAGTTTAGTGGGTGACAACCAGAATTTCTTCTTTTATAGTGAAAGAGAAAAGAAAATTTCAGAGTACATCACTGCTTATAAGAGTATTGTCTCATGAAATTTTTATGTGTATGTGTTTATGTACTGAGTCACCACAAAAAATATATTTCTTTTCTATGGATGGTAGTTAAAAAAATGTTTGAAAGTCTCGTTATAGGTCTACATTATTTCTCACCTGATCTGCTTAAAACATGGAATGCTTATTCTAAGCATGATGAGAAGCCAAACACCTCATGATAGCCTAACAGCCCAACAGGATCTGGTGTTTGCCAACCTGTCCAGCCACATCTTCCCTCAAGCTCCTCGCTAACCACGTGCCAATCACACTGGCCTATTTGCTAGATTGTAAGTTCTAAGAAAGCAGAGGCATTCTTGTCTGCCTCCTTCACTGATGTATCTCCAGAGCCTAAAGCAGAGCCCGCCACATAGCACCCAGTGAATAAATATTTTTTGATTGAGTAGCTTACTATGTGTGAAATACTTGACCAGATCTGGAGACCAAAGCTTAAGGACACATCCTACAGAATCACTTGATACACAATATGCTTTCCCCTGTTCCTTATCTCTCTCTTAGTCCATTAAGGCTGCTATAACAAAATGTCATAAACTAGGTGCTTATAATCAGCAAAAATTTATTTTCTCACAGTTCTGGAGGCTGGGAAGTCCAAAATCAAGGCATTTGCACATTCAGTGTCTCATGAAGGTAAGCTTCTTCGAGTGGCAGAAGAGACAACAGATCTCTCTGAGGTCTGTTTGATAAGGGCACTAATCCCATTCATGAGGGCTCTGTTCTCATGACCTAATCACCTCCCCAAAGCCCCACCTCCTACTACTATTACCTTGGGATTAGGAATTCAATATATGCATTTGGGAGGACATAAAAATTCAACCCTCTGCCACCTCCATTCCCTTTCAGAGTCCAAGTTTCCTATAGGCAAGGACCCTGACAGTTTTGTTTACTCTTTAGACCCTCTGCTTTGCACAGTGCCTAGAATAGAGGTCTAATGTTGTTTAAGTGAATGATTGAAATTGTGGTGGCTCCAACACACAGTGATTTTCTAGCAGGTTTCTGCAGCCTGGATTAAACATTAAAAAAAAGTAAGCATTTGGGTGGATCCAGGGTAAAGATATTTAACATTGAAGCTAATGGATGGACAGTGTAGACTTCTTCTAGCTTCACTTTTTATATAAACAGCTTGGATCCCTTTAAAAAAAAATTGGTCCAAGCTTATAAAAGGCTTTAGTTTATAGTAGTAGTTTTCATAGAAAAAAAAATTAAAATACTGGCACATCCACTTTCTTTCTCATTCCCTTCTTTAGAACAGAAATCTTAATTAGTATCTACTTTAGCTCATTACAAGGCTAAGAAATTATCAATATTTTCCCTCAGACTCACTTTTTACATTATTTTCCATCATGATATCTTACAAAGTCCATCTATTGACTGTAAAATTCTGGAGTGAATCTACTATGGATAATCTGATCACTAGTCAGCTAAAATCCAATAAAATCATAGGAAAGAAGTACACCACCCAACCAAGTCACAGACAGTAAAGTCATTATAATCCCTCCATCCCAATTCACCCTGGCTTTGATGCTCTACCAAGCCCACCAAATAACCCCAGCAGCCTTCAGTTAGGGTCACTAAGAATACAGAAATCTCATGGAAAGTCCTGATTACCCAGTACTGAGTTAACCAAGGTGACTGATACATTAGGGTTGGACTGGCTTCTCAAGATAATGGAAGATTCCAATTTTTCTGTTTCAGTGAGAAAGAAAGAAATAACTCGCTATTTACATTCTTATTAGCGATCCATTTTCCACTCTGATGATTATATTTTATTGTGGGAAACAAAGCAAATGAGTTCCATATTTGGATATCATGATCAAAATGTTTACATCTTCCAAAAGTTAGCACTAGGAAGAATTTTTTTAAAAGTCAACTTGGCTGCAAGTATAGTGCGAAAGTACATCATTAAAACTTTATCTCTTTCCCCTAAGAATGTTGGGAAGCACTCAGCAAATATGATACTCAGCCTTTTTGGCTTGGTTCATCGATTGCAAATGATACCATCTCCTCTGGCAAGTGAGGCAGATCGGGTCATAAACAAGTGGCCTCACTCAAGGGCATAGAGTCACAATCAAGAGTAGAATTCAGGCTACCTACAAAAACTTACATAACTGAAACCAATATTCTGGAATTGCTGTCTGATGGGAATTATACTCACAGCCTGCCACACCTTGAGCTATGTCTGACCTTCGAGTCTAATAGCCACAATCATTGAATGATAGCATTTGAAAGAAAGGGGGTCTTCAATTCATCTAGTTCAACTTCTCACTTTACAGATGAAAAAACAAATGTCAACAAGGTGAAAGCATTTGTCTAAAATGGTTACCAGTGGGTAGTAGAGCCAGAACTGGGATCCCAATCTCTAAACTCACAGATGAAAAGTCCTCCCACCACGTTATTCCAAATATCAAAGTCCAAATATCAAAGCCTTAAGAGCGCCGAGCTCCCACTACTTGCCACAGTCAGCGGGGGTGATGAACTCATGTCTTTGACCTCTAGGCTGAGAGAAAACAGCAGCTCAGCTGTGTTCAGAAAAGTTTATTCAGAGTGGAAAGTGCTATCGTCCAGGCTGTCAATCAAGAATGAGTGCATTTATCCTGGTTGCTCCAGGAACTCACCTGACAATCTAGCAAGCACTCAATAAATGCTAAAATAATTTAATAAGATTATTCCTCTCAACTGTATCTGAACATTTACTTGTTTTTTATCATACATTTCATCGTCTCTGTGTGTGTGTGTGTGTGTGTTTATGGGTGTATGTATGGTACTGGGGATTGAGCCCAGGAGCATTCTACCTCTGAGCTACACCTCCAGCCCTTTTTTATTTTTTGTTTGGAAACAGGGTCTCGCTTGGTTGCTGAAAGCTTCGCTACATTGCTGAAGCTGTCTTCAAACCTGTGATTCTCCTGTCTCAGCCTGGTAGAACTTTCATGTGGACAATGAGGTTGAGTAGATAGGATAGGGTTATATCGTCAAGAACGATCATCAGTTTAGAGAATTTATACTTGGGAGTGAAGTACCAGACATTTTGAGCAGAAGTGTAACAAAAATTAAATATGTGTGCTAAAAGGACTTGGTGTAAGGTTGCGGGTTCGAATGTTTGGAGAAGTGAGAGACCAATTCCTCCAATCGATAATGCAAAAGCAAAGGAACTTTATTAGCTAGCTCGAGCTAGGGTCCGAGTCTCATCCAGCACAGTGGTGTATTGACCTCGGACCCCGAGCTCTAGATTACTCAGGCTTTTATACATTTTGGTTACATATACAGTTGGCAACAGTTAGGGGTATTTGGAGTTCACTGATTGGCTCGTCACACCTGAGGAAGTTAGGGACTTTTCACCATTGTTCTGATAGGCCCTACCAGGTGGTAGTTTCTGTGAGAACGAAGTTGGGGACTACTGGTTTAGGCCCTACCATTGTTCTGATAGGCCCCACCGAGCGGTGGTTTCTGTGGGAACATCTCTTGGAACTGCTGATTTAGTTTCTGGGAAACAGAAACTTGGGCCTAGCCTAATTTCTTCAGAAGCACAGCCTGTCATGGCTGTTCTTCAGTCTCACATTGGTAAATAGCATGTGTGATGGATGGGGGAGAGGACAGAGACAGAGAGACAGAGAGACAAATTAGGAGGCTGTATGGCATTCTAAGAGTGTACATTTTAAAAGTGCCTCTCCATTTCACCTCTTCACAATGAATAAAATGAAAATGGAAACTTAACAAGGTCACTACGGCCCCCACCCTGCTCAGGACAAGCAGCTTCTTCTGCTCCCTTCTCTCTTCATCCAAAGCTGCCTCATCTGGAGGGCTAATCCCACAGTAATGCTGGGAGCTCCTGGGTCCACAGCTGAAACTCCATGGAAGGGCCTTATTCTTTGGGCCTCTGACTGTCATCTCTAGGCTTTTATTAAATGCTTTGATTTGATGGACTGGGCTGATGCCATGGGGAGCCATGTAGGAAACAGAGGATTGCAAGGAAACCATAGATCAGTGGCCTGTCAGGAAGCTGGAATATACAGATACCAGAGGACAAGGTAAGATAGTGGGTGGGGAATCAGAAACGCAATCCAAACCACAACAGGGTAACATGTTTTTTCTTTCTCCCAGATTCAATTCTGCATAGCCCTGACATTATGGTAAAAGTCTATCACAGACCCCGCTTTGTTCTTCCAACTTGTACACCTTCTCGTTCCTTATTCATGCCAAAGTGCCTCAGCCCGACTTCCGTCCTTTTCCTCTTATCCACAGGGTCCCCTTAAGAGCTGTCGCCAGCCTGTTGACCAACCTCCCACTGAGTCCATGGCTTCCCTTGTTCTGACATCACAACCCAGTGGCATCTGTCTCCTGTCAGTTCCACAGCCTTATTCCTGAGTTACATTCATTTTTTTCTAAATCCTTTGATCTCTCTCTCTCTTGGCAATATTTATCAGATCTGGCCTTTATTTATCTTCCTTACCTCAGGTTGCCCACCATATCTGTTACCTTTCATTTCTCCCTATGACCCCTTTGAAAGTTTGCTAAGGTAACTCCTACTGATGTAATCAATGATCTGGTAAGATGAAAAGAATGGACAGACTCATGAAACTTAGTTGGAAGTATCTAAGGGGCTATTTGGCAATGGCAGGGATGACTGAGGAGTACTGCACCGTAAATGACAATGAGCACTGTCACTCAGGCAGAAAGTGGTGCACACAGTCTTAGATGAAGAGTCCTGTTTGGGGGAGCATCCTGGTTAGACTATCAGTTACCAGCATGGGGAAAAGTTACAATTTTGCCAAATCATTTATTTTGTGCATGCTTAAGGACCATTAAAAAGGAGGAGGAAGACTAAGTAGATTTGGTAAAGACTAGAGAATAGGAGAATAAAGGATGAACTATATTTGAGACAGCTGGAGGTATGGGAGAGAGACCTTACTTCCACTTGCTTTGAGTAGTTCTGAATCCTTGCAATTTCACCTGCAGCCTGTCTCCACTGACAGCTGTGCTTGCTATTTTCATTTTGAAATTCAGCTGTTCCTTTGCCAGTCTTGACACAACATTTTAGGCATGTTCTGAAGCATGACTCATGATACTCTCCAAAGGCCAAACCACTTCAGTATTCTATTCAATTAGTGCTCTGCTTCCTGATCTACTGGATATTCTCAGCCTGAGATGCAAGAAGGCCACAGGCAATTTGAGAAGGTAGGAATTCCAGCCAAGACATTTGGCAAAAAACACTAGAGACCACATGAGAGGCCTAAGGGACAGAGGAAAGGAGATTAAAAACCTAACTGCCAAAGTTTTACTTAATCTAAATGAGCCTATTGATTAGATAGCACCATTCCTTCCATTAACAAGCATGACTGAAATGTTTGCAGTTCCTGGTTTGCTACAAGGCTCAGACCTCAGAAAGGAAAGATGGAAGGAAGGGGGTTAACAAGCTCTGCAAACCTCTTGAGGAATAAAAACATACCTTTAGGATTCAGGCACTAGAAAAGATTATTTGATTTGAGGAAAGTAGTCTCATCAATTAATCATTACTGTTAAAGTATACACCTTGCAGACAAGCTTTTGCACTAAATTGTGATTTTATTTTTTTTCACAAAATACAAAGCTTTGTACTACATTGTTGTAGTGTTCTAGCCCAAGAAAATCCAGGTGTTCGTGGGTAAGTGGTTTATAGAATGTTGATTTTATCATCCTTACATTAGTACTAAATAAAATTGTCATGACAAAGTATACTGACCTTGTATAACATGCAGATTATTGCTTAGAGCTTGCATGTACTTTAAAATGGCACACATACAAAGTATACAAACATTTCAAAATTTTAATGAAAATACTGAGACATTTATTATCCCTTCAGATAAAGCACAACCAGAAACCCAAATATAGGATAATAGATTGTATTTTAATAACTGATAAGTCTTAGGAACACTGATTTATAAATTAGTTCTATTTTGTAAATAAAGCAAGTTCTTCAACCTTATAGAAATAAATTAAAAAGTATATGATTCTCAATGTTAAATGTATTTTTGAGAGACTTCCAAAAATCATAGATAATTAAATATCATATGCTATATACCCTCAGGAAAAAATTGTATATATTTCATTATAGATATTGCATGTAGTACTCAAGTAGCTTTTCAAATAAAATCTATGCCTAAATGTCACTATTACAAATTCTAATGATTACCAAAAATATCTCATAATTTGTTATAAGTTAGTGAGAGTATTATCCACACAAAATTCCTTGAGTGAAAAGTAAACATAATGATACCAGAAAAAAACCAGGCAAGAAACAAAAATACACAACAGATTTTATTACAGGCATATTTTTTAGGTTTCCTTAACCCATAAGTAGCAAATAATTCTAATGCATACTTACAGAAAAAATTACATAAAACATATAAAGAAAAATATACAAATGATGTTTAACGAGTTTTTAGCCAGAGGTATCGTACTTATAAATTTTTGAGATTTAGAAATGTTTCTCATTGTTTTTGGTCTCGTGTATAGGGCCTGATATTTAAACTGCCTGCTGCTCAGAGTGAATCAGTGTAAACATCTTCTATGCAGACAAACTGATCTTTAGGAGCTACCCACAACTGCTCACTGCATTCCAAAATATCTTCCAATCAAGGTATGACTTATTATCAAAGAAAGAGGCTGTTTGAAGTCTGGGCAAGAAAGGAGTAGTGCTCAAGTCCTTGAGTGTTATACTCTGGGAAACACCAGGTAATCCATTTGCCAGTAAGCTTGTTTTTAGAGAAATATTACCGTAACAAAGTATACCATATTGACGAGTAGGACTCAAATAATTATGCTACAAGCCAGATCCCCACTCCACCCTATAATAGAGTTAGCTCAGTTCCCCACACCCCCCTGCCACGGGGGGTGGGTAAGAAGAACATTTACATAATTACATGCCTGCAATAAATCCCCAGCTGAAACACTTTACAAAACTCTTATTGCTAAATCAGCTTAAAATAAAGAGATTACAGATGGGCCTTAATAAAGCCACAATTGGCTTTGCTGTGTTGTAAACAGGTGTTATTAAATGCTCAATGGCTTCCTGTAGCCTCTTAATAAATTGTGGTTTGTCTGATCTCTACTTAAACTTACTGCAATGCTTTTTTTAAAATTTTTTTTTTCTTTTTGCGGTACCGGGAATTGAACCCAGAGGGGTTCCAAACTACACCCCCGGCCCTATTTTTTATACTTTATTTTGATACCGGGTCTCACAAAGTTGCGGAGGGCCTCACTAAGTAGAGAGAGAGAGACAGGGAGAGAGAGAGATAGAGAGAGCTGAGGCTGGCCGCGAACCCGGATCCTCCGGTCTCCGCCTCCCAAAGTACTGGGATTACAAGCGTGCGCCACCACGCCCGGCTGCAATGCTTTTTTAAATGAGAGAACCTATTTGTAAACTTTTAAACTTGCCACAAGAGACTGCGAGGCTTACAGATGAATAGAGATGCCTCAGGAGCTGACACAGGAAGGTGCTGGCATGAGGAAGGAGATGGAGGGAGGTTCTGAGGAAGTCTTGGGCTATTAGGAGGAAGAGATGGATGGGCTGGAAGGATTCAGAAAGCAAACTTCTAGATCCAGGAAGAAGAGTCATCTTTCGAGGGACAAAGCAGTCTGGTTGTCTCCTCCAACTCCAGATCCTGGGAGCTTTTCTTGTTCCTACCACATCACATGTGTTTTGCATCAAGTTTCGCTTTCAGGGCCTGAGGATGTATCTCAGTGGTAAACCTTGTGCTTAGTATGCACAAGACCCTGGATCAATCCCCAGCACTAAAATACAAACAAGCAAACAAAATTCACTTTCAGAAGCTTTAGAGTAAGCCAGTTGTGGCTAAGGCTGGGAGGTGTATGTGTATGTCCAGAGTCTCTGCACACAAAGGGTCTCACTGCTGTGCTGGCTCAGACCTGCTGAGAAACACTGACCCACTCTTCTGAAAGAATGACACATTAACTTCCTACGGAATCCAAAATATGCAAGTACATAAGCTTCCATGAAGAATAACTGATGAGGTCAACAAATATGTGGGCTTTTCAATTTCATACAAAGGAAGAAACCACTTAAAGCCAATCCAGATGTATACTACGTATTTGGACCTGAGAGCAACATCGAAACAGAAATTCATTCAAATACTTATTTTAATAGGGTCTTTTGGAACATGTTTATTTTCCTTAAAAATTAAAAAGGAACATGTACATTACAATTCTTTCCCCTCTTTATCTCCATGAGAATTATGTTTCTAAATGCATAACAAATGGTGCCACTGGTGGTAAAGCTGGTTCTTCATACCTCGAGAACCTTCTCCAAACACCCAATGTGTCTCGGAGAAAACATACAATTTAAAAAGGAAACTATAGCAAACATTTGATTTGACTTAAATAGATTGTTAAATTTAGAAAATAATTTGATTCAAATACCTGTAAACTAGGCAGTTTTTAAAATTAGACCTTTAAGAAAATATTGGGCCATACCTAATATATCAAAGTCACTCTTAGAAATGGTAACAACATAACACAGAACTAGTCTATGAAATAACACACTAATAGTTGAAATTAAAAAACCCTAATGTCAACATACTATGGGGTAATTTAAGCTTGAGTTAATTTCTTTGCACTCATATATAACTTCATTTTGATTTTAAGTAAATGCAAACAATCCTTAAAATGATTTTAGACATAAGAATGCAAACTATAAATTCAAGCTAACATTATTTAAATTCTCACAAATTAAATATTTAATGCAGGATCTACAATCTTTCATGCTATCAGTTGGTTTTCATTTGTTTTTAAGTTTTACAAGAACTTTTATTTTTAGAATACTACACATTCAGGTTGTCACTAATCTTCTAGAAAAATAGAATTGCTTAGAAATTTATACCAATTTGCTTTTATTTTCTATAAATATTTTGTTATTAAATATCAGAATGCCTAATAGAATCATTTAAATTAATTCATGTAGCCAAAATACTTAATATCTAAAATTTCTAGCAAAAGTTTATCATTTAATAAATGGAAAATTCATTGTTTAATAAGTGATATGTTCTGTCTTTATTTATATTTTAGTTAGATGGATACAATCGTAGAATAGCCAACTATCGCTCCAGTAAAGCCCTGACTTAAATTAGCATGGCAGTTTGCAGTGACATTTCCATTGTATTTCTGTTGTATGAAGAAACAAATAGAACCTACTTTTCGAGACTAAATCTCGATGTTGATTTCCCTGTCGTGCAGCAGCATTAAGATAAAGATTGCTGACTAAGAGAAAAACAAGTCTTAGTTCAAAACTTTGATATTTTAAATATACTTATTTAGTAAGCAGCTATACCAATCAGTGAAAGGTAATGTCAGTGAAAGTAAAACTGAAGTTTTAAGCATGAAACAACTATTGGAATGGCTATATGGAGACTCACTAACATAGAATTATGTTGTTATCATTTTGATGGTGGGTTTAAAATCTGTGTTCACAACTATAGAAATATCCAAAAAGTCAAAAATATTTATTTCAAGGCTTATTTCTTTCTAAAGGACTGGATTTCCAAAATAGCTTTATAATATAAATGTCTTCCTTTTTTTAAAAGCCACTTTTCTAGCAAAAGAGCAAGAACCAGATGAAATCACTTGCTTTCCTACACCCTCACCCTCTAGACAAACAGTACATATTTAAGTCCCTGTGATGTGAACAGCAATAAATTTAGTAACTAATTATCAATATAATATTAGCTGCTTTAAAAATAAAGACCTGTATTTTACTTTACTTTGTCCTTCAAAAACAAATGTACCTAGTAGAAGCCAATCGACTTTGTTTTATCATTTAGTTATTGACTGAGATTTCAATTCCTGTCTTTAAATGTTCTAGAACTTAACAGGGTCTATCTGCATCAGACAATCAAATTAATAGTCTTGGTTATCTTCAGCTAGCTGCCTTTCATCATCATAACATGAACAATGAAAGTAAGTCAACCATTCTCCTTCAAACTGAGAAATCAAATGGATTATATCTTTTGGTTTGGGTTCAATTAAGTTCAAGTATTCACCATTAGATTAATTTGTTTTTTTAAAGTAAGAACAATCATTAAAGTCAAGTACATGAGAAAAATAAATAAAATCAATAATAGCTAAATATATAATTCTATATTTGGATTGCAAGAAACAAATATACCCCCCTCTTTCTCTCTCTCTCTCTCTCTCTCTCAAACCCAGTCATTTATCTTCACATAATGAGACAATAATCTTGGTAACAGAATGCTTGGATTAAGTTACCTCATTTCCTTCTTATTTTTTGAGAATAGCACTGAAAATGCTGACTAGGCAAGCATGAGTATAAATTATAAGTAAAATATGAATACTGATCTTTTTGTAGTTTTGGTCTCACCAAAAAAGGCCTATTTTAGGAGCTTTACAAATAATTACATACTGCATAAAACTAGTACTGATGTCAGGTTCTCAACTTGGAAGATTTTGCAAATAGAAATAATATATTTTTCATAGAAAGTGCAAGGGAGGCAGATGGACAGCAGTGTTAAACTTTTTTCTTAATGATACCTCCTATTAGCCTAAGTGGTCATCTATCAGCATACATTTTTAGAA
This sequence comes from Glis glis, assembly GCA_004027185.1. Classification (NCBI taxonomy): domain Eukaryota; kingdom Metazoa; phylum Chordata; class Mammalia; order Rodentia; family Gliridae; genus Glis; species Glis glis. Next base: position 19,860 of record PVJS01023624.1, read on the forward strand.
GAAGAAATTCATCACTTAAGGAGGTCCATAAGATATGTCGTAAGCCTTACTATAAAAGAAAAAAGGAAAGAATTTGATAAAATGCTAAAAATAGAAATAAGAAAGTGACTTCTAAAAACTGTAAAATGCAGTTATTTTCCATAACTAAATTAATAAAATATTCCCAAAGTGAGTAAAATACTTCACCATTAATAAATGACTGCATATCTGAAATGAAAAAAATCACCTCTCATAGCCTAGGAAAAAGAACATGTCAACAATTTAGAAATTAAACCCTATACAGGTGTTGACATAAGAAAAGAGTGCAGCACAACAAAATGCTGAGAACTATTTACAGATTTTGAAGTAGTGCCCATCCTTTCAGCAAAACTGGTGACACACAAAGCATGCCAAATGATCTCTCCACAGAGAAAAACACCAATGTAGCCTATGAGACTTCTGAAAAGATTCACCACTACGTTTATAATTTTTATTTAAACCTTTAAGATTTTATCCATGCTTATAATGCAGAAGAAAAGAGGAAACCTTGGAATGGAAACTAAATTTTAGTTTCTCTTTTCTAAAGGTAAAAAAAAATGAGACTAAACCCCAAATAACAATTATAACTAATAAAAAAGCACAAGAACATGCCAAGACTTCATCCTATTAGTAGGTATAGTAGTGCTGGGTAGTAATGAAGATCGTTTATCTAAACAAAAGTGTTCAATGAAGCACGCCGTTAGTCAAGTTTCCCATTCTGAACACTATTTTTGGCTTCCTCTTGTCTGATGAGAGAGATGACTTTGATGCACCCTTTTGAAATTTTGATCATCCACATAACATTCATCACATCCAAAACCAGGCAAGTAGAGATCCAGCTATACTGGATTAAATATCCAAGTCTTATGTAGGGTTCTGTTCCATACACAGAATATATGAAGCCATACAGAGGAGGTATCGCCACAATCCGCACGATGAAGAATACCACTGTCATGAGAATCCCATTGATGACGTTAGCTTTAGAAAACTTAGGATACTTCAGAACTTCAAAGAACCACCTGAAAAAAGAATTTAAAAAGCATCACATTTATTCTGCAACTCTGGAAATTAACCATCTCAATTTTATTTTTTAGTTTATAAATGTCAGGGAACATGCCCTTAATAAATGGAGAGGGAACAGCCAATACCATACTGGAAAAAACACAATTGGAAGACTCATACTACCCACTTCCAGGACTTACTATAAACCTACAGTAATCAAGACAGCATGGCACTGGTGAAAAAATAGACTAATAGAACAGAAGAGAAAGCTCAGAAATAAGATTCACATACAAATATACTCAGCTGATTTTTTACAAAGGCATAAAGGTCATACAAGGGAGAAAGAATGTCTTTTCAACAATTGAGCAAAACTGTATATCCCTATGCAGAAAAAAGAACTTAGGCAGAGATCTTACACAGAAATGAACTCAGAATTGATTAAAGACATGCAGAAGGCAAAACTATAAAACTTCCAGAAGAAAACATAGGGAAAAAAGCCTGCACAATCTCAGGTTTGGTGATAGTTTTTAGATACAACACCAGAAGAGCAATCCATGGAAGAAATATTGATAATTGGACTTCATAAAAATGAAAAACTTAAAAGTGTCTCTGATATCATATACAGTCCATTGCACCAAGATGAGCAATAGGTAAGAAGTGAAACCTTGAAAGATAAGAATTCACTCAAGAAGAAGCAAAGATAAGATCAGGTCCAAGAGAGCCCTAGGGGATACAGGCGTTTAAGGAACTCTTATGTAAAAAGACTAAAAGGGGATGGCCAAAGAAATATAAGGAGAACCAGATGAGCGCAGTGTCATGAAAGCAAATGAGGTTCAACATTCAAAGGCTGTGGTCAATACAATAGGTCCACAGACAGATACAATAGTGTATTAATTATAGTAATACATGCATATCCATATTTATAGCAGCACAATTCGCAATAACCAAATTATGGAACCAACCTAGGTGTCCATCAACAGATGAATGGATTACAAAATTGTGGGACATACACACAATGAAATTCTACTCAGCAATAAAGAAGAACAAAATTATGTCATTTGCAGGAAAATGGATGGACCTTGAGAAGAATATGTTAAGTGAGATTAGCCAGTCATAGAAAGTTAAGGGTTATATGTTTTCTCTCATATGCAGAAGCTAGGGATACCAGAGGCACTTCAGATAATGGAGGAGAAACTACAGTGGAGCAAGGGAGGTGGTCTAGGGGAAGGGTGGGGGGAGAGAGGGAGAATCAATGAGAGAATCACTTTCATTGGCATTATGTACATATGTGAGAATACCAATGTCAATCTCAATGTATGAGGACAGGGGGTAGTCAGGATGGGGCTGGGATAAAGCCCACCAAGTGCTGTGTGCATGTATGTCACTATCACTATGAACTACATTGTGATGTGAGACTATGCACCAATAAAATCATTTAAAAAAAAATCACCTAATCCAAAATGAGTTCTGGTAATAGATGGTGGTGATAGTTGTACAACAACATGAATGTACTCAATGCCACTTACAAATGGTGAAAATGGTGAATTTTCTGCAGAGTTTTATCAAAATAAAAACCACTTAGCCGGGCATGGTGGCACACGCTTGTAATCCCAGTACTTGGGAGGCTGAGACAGGAGGATCACAGGTTTGCGGCCAGCCTCAGCAACTTGTGAGGCCCTCCACAACTTAGTGAAACCCTGTTTTAAACTAAAGAATAAAAATAGGACTGGGGGTGTAGCTCAGAGGTAGAATGACCCTGAGTTCAATTCCTAGTACCACAAAAGAAAAAACAAATAAAAAAATTAAAAAAAAACACTTCAAATTGAAAAAAAAAAGTAGTGCACTAAAGGGAGTTCATTGGATTTTGCAACTGGAAGCCACTGGTGCGTTTAATGAAACAGCTCCAGCAAAAACGGGAGAGCAAGAAACCTAACTATAATGGGCTAAACACCAAAAAAAGATAAAAAGTAGAGAAAACAAATATAGACTATGCATTCCCAGTGTTTACTAGGTTTTAGCATAATAAATATGTACTACATTTAGCACTTACTGAATATAGACTGAATGGCGAGCACTGTGCCAGGTGCTTTACATTCATAATCCCATTGAATTTTTACCACAAACTGTGAGGTCTATGGGTATCACTATGCCTGCTTTATAAGTAAGAAAACCGAGGCTCGCAAAGGTTAGAGTGTCTTCCATTCACAGTGGAAGGTGAGAGAGTATGGGTTTGAATCCAGGTCTTCTCATTTCAAAGAACATGCTCTTTCCTCAATGTTTTCATGTTATCAGTGTCCTTGAGTAATTTGGAGAATTATTTCTTTAAAATATTTAAATAGCCTCAAGTGCAAGAAACTGATTATCTTCTAGAAGAAATAAGATTAAAATATATGAAACACTGGCAAACAAAATAAGGTATATAATTCTAGACAAAGAAAAGGTTGAGCAGCAGATCTGCATTTCCTTCTTTCCTATTTTGGGGTAGAAACACCAAGTCCTTCTCCCTTTCCTTGGCAAAAACAAAACAAAGCAAAACAAAACAAAACAAAACAAAACAAAAAAACATGTAATCCAGGCTAATTGCCTGATAAACATTACTAATGCCAGACCTCCTGGTAAATAGGTGAATGGTATTTGTAGCAGAAAAGCCTTCATAATGGAAAGCTTTTAGCAGGATACTAAGCAATACTAGGATTGCTTATGGTAAACAGCCCAGGGAGGTATGGATTTATGGTGTCTGACCCCCTTGGGAATGTCACATAAGCTATGTATTTTCTAAGTATTAAATGGAGATATTTCATAACCAAGAGAGCTCCTTCTGTATCAGCAATTCAAGCTATGCACATCACTTTGTGACCTCACAGGTGATCTCATTCCAGAGTGTGCAGATGCAGAAAGGGTGTAGGGAGCCAGGCTGCAGGCCATGAAGGCCTCCCTGCTTTGCCTGTGTCTTATCATAACCAATATCCTTGGAATCACTCATAAAGGTTCATATAGGTAGAGCTCTCAAACTTGTGTCTGATCCTTGATTCCCAATCATGTTATCTCTGTACTAAATCACAAAAAGACTACATAGAATCATAAAAGCCTTGCCTAGGTTTTGGATTTTGACTTAAGACTTGAAGGACAGGTAATTTTTTTTTCACAAAAAGTGGGGTAAATGAAAGATACAGGGAAATAAAGGAAGAAAGGTGAAAACAACACACAGGTACCATAGATAGTAATGGTACAAAACTGATTCTGAGTAATAAGAAACCAGGCTGTAAACACATGGAGCACATCAAAGGAAGCTTCAAAAGTCAGGGAGAGAAATATAAACAGGATGTGGTTTTTAGTAAGAAAATAGGTATTGAAAGTGAAACCTAGGAAAGATGACCGTGGTAGCACTGTGAGGAAAAGGCTGAGAGAGAGTGAATCTGGAATTAGGCAAGTCAGTCAGAAAGCTTTGAAATGATCAAACCATGGAGATCCTGACAGCCTAACCTAGGATCAAGGGCATGGAAAGACAGCTATAAACAGACTCAAAGAAAAAGAATCAGAAGACCTTGTTAAATAAGCATGGTGAAGGAATAATCCATTGTCAAAAATTGACAACTCCCTCCCTCTTTCATTACCTTGAGGGTAGGTTACCCTTCAAGGCTGACTAGAGTATGGAAAAGAAAACCACTTTACAGTGGGGGAACCTGGAAATCACCACCTTAACCAACTAATAAAGGTTAAACTCTCCAATGACATCATGTGGCTGAGAAGTACCCCTGATAAGATATAACAAGAGTCCTTCATCTCTATGGGATTCCTTCCAAAGTCCTGTAAGTTGTGTCTCTTCAAGAGAAAGTCATCAAATTAACCCACATTGGGGGACATTCTGTGAGAAAACTGGCCAGTTACTCCCTAACAAGGTGTCAAGGTCAAGAAAAACAGGGAAAGACTATTAGACTATTACAGACGAGGGGAGACTATGGGGACATGTCCCCAGACTGGGGAGACAACTAGATGCAGTGTGGCACTCTAGATTAGTTCCTGCAACAGAAAGAGGACACTGAGGTAAGAACTGATAAAGCCCAGTAGTCTGTAGTTTACCTAATAGTGATGCATTAGTGTTGGGTTCTTAGTTCTGACCAATGTTCTGTGGTAATGTAAAATGTTAACAATAGGGGAACTAGGAGAGGGGTATATGGGAGTTTTGAATTATCTTTGCAACTTTTCTACAAATCTAAAAATTTAAAAAAATGATCAATATGAAAAGGAAATTAAGAAAACAATCTCATTTGTGACAGCATCAAAAAGGTTAAGATACTCAGGAATAAGCTTAACCAAGGAGGTAAAAGGCTTGTACACTGAAAATGACAAGATGCTTCTAAAAGAAATCAAAGATACAAATGAATGAGAAGATATTCTATACTCAAGGATTAGAAGATGAAGGATTATTAAAATGTCCATACCACCCAAAGTAATCTACACAGTCAATACAATCCCTTTCAAAATCTCAGTGGCAATTTTTTTTGCAGAAATAGGAAAAACTCTAAAATTCATATAGAATTTCAAGAGAATAGCCCAAATAGTCTTAACAATAACAGAGAAACCTAACACATGACCACAAAGCAAAAGTAATCAAGATAGTGTAGTACTGGCATAAAGACACACACACACACACACACACACACACACACACACACACACACCAGTGGAGCAGAATAGAGAGCCCAGAAATAAACCCTTGCATATCTGGCTAAATGATTTTGACAAGGACACCAAGACTACACGATGAAGAAAGAATAGTTTCTCCAACACATGGTGCTGGGAAAACTGGACATCCACATGTAAAAGAATGAAGTTGGACCCTTACCTTATGCTACATACAAAAATTAACTCAGAATGAATTGAAGACCAAAATGTAAAACCAAACTGTAAAAGCCCTGGAAGAAAATATAGGGAAAAGCTTCAGGATGTTAGATTTGGCAATGATGTCTTGGCTATGACACCAGAAGCACAGGCAACACCAACAGAGACAAACGGAACTACATCAACCTTAAAAACTTCTGCACATCAAAGGAAACAATCAATGGAGTGAAAAAGGAACCTATGGATGCAAGAAAATATTTGCAAATCATATATCTGATAAAAGGTTAATATTCAGAATACAGAAGAAACTATTACAAGGTAACAACAAAACCCAAATAAAAATGGGCAAAGGACTTGACTAGGCAATTCTTCAAAGAAGAAATACAAGTGGCCAACAAGTATATGAAAAGGATCAACATCAAGGATCACAGAAAAATGCAAATCAAAACCACAATGAGATATCACCTCACACCCACTGAAATGGCAACTATCAGAAGGATAGAAAATAACAATTGTTGGCAAGGATATGGAGAAATCGGAACTCTTGTGCACTATTGGTAGGAATGTAAAAAAGTGCAGCCATTTTGGAAGGATATTCCTCAAATAATTAAAAACTACTATATGCTTCAGTAACCTCACTTCTGAATACACATCCAAAAGGATTCAAAGCAGCATCTCAAAGAGATATTTGTACACCCATGTTCACTGCAGCATTATTCACAATAGCCAAGAGAGGCGAGCAATCTAAATGTTCATGGATGAATGAACAGATAATGCAAATGTGGCATATAGATACAACAGAATAAATAGTATGAAGCTTTAAAAAAGGAAATTCTATCACATGCAATATGACAAACCTCAAGGACATTATGCTAAGCTAAATAAGCCAGTCACAAAAGGACAAATACTGTCTGATTCCATTCAGATAAAATACCTAAAGTAATCCTGGGTGAGGGGGAATTAGTGTTTAACAGATATAGTCACAATTTTGCAAGATGGAGAAGTTCTAGAGATCTGTTGCACAACAATGTGAATATGAACTATATTATTAAAAGTGGTTAAGATGGTTAAACATTCTCTGATGATAACTTCTGACATTATACACAGTCAGTGTGTATATCTGAAATAAAGGTCACCTTTTAAATTTAAAAAATATTTTAAAAATGAGAGACAAAGATAAAGTTGAAATCAAGCCGGGCGTGGTGGCGCACGCTTGTAATCCCAGTACTTTGGGAGGCGGAGACCGGAGGATCGGGGTTCGCGGCCAGCCTCAGCTCTCTCTCTCTCTTTCTCCCTGTCTCTCTCTCTCTCTCTACCTAGTGAGGCCTCCGCAACTTCATGAGACCCGGTTTCAAAATAAAGTATAAAAAATAGGGCTGGGGGTGTAACGCGGAGGTAGAACGCCCCTGGGTTCAATCCCCAGTACCGCAAAAAAAAAAATAAAAAGATAATGTTGAAATCAGAATTTGGGGACAGGAGAAAGTATCAGGAATATAAGCTGAACCTAAGATGAGCCCAAGTGTTGCTTGTTCTTTACCATGAAGGACCAACCCCCACTGAATTCCAAGAGAGCATAGTGCATCTTGTAGTGTACATATGGAAGGTGAAAGAATGCCTGGAACCAGGTAGAATAATGCCCAGTCTCAGCGCAAAGAGAGCTGGGTTCAAAAGCTGGCACCGCCTCTTACTAGAGGATGAGTTACTTGAGCCTTTCCAAGGCTTTTTTCCTCATTTGTACAATGGTGACAATAATTCATATCACATATCCTCATGTTTTGTATCATAGCTTTCGTGTCTTGGGGGAAAAGTTTCCCCAAACTAAAAATAAGCAGCACAACTTTAAAATAATTAATGACGTGAGTAACCTACCGCTGATTCACAAAAGGGCTGGAAAGCTCGGCGAGCAGACGGAAATTTGCAATGTATAACAGCACTCCATCTTTCTGGATGATAAAGATAAGAAACAAGGTCAGGGATAACATCCTCATCAAAATGTCCAAACACTTGGGAAATAGTCAATAGCTTCTAACATGATATACAACATTCAGTATGAATTCTACTTTTCACCACTAAACTGATTTTCTTCTTCATGAGAATTTAGAAATATCCTTAGACTTCTACAGTATTTTTATTTTTTAATTTTTAATACTTTTATTGGTGCATTGTAATTATACCACAGTGAGATTCATACATGCACACATCACTTCGTGTATTTTCTACATATTTTAAAAAGATGGTATATTGTATGTTTCTGTTCATTTATATAGTTAATGTTTACTTATGAAACCAGGTTTCACGTTGTTTCACATTGAACTAATGAACTCTGTATTTAACCTTTAGTAATAGCATTCTCGAATTACTTCAGAGAGAATGATCACAAAGTAGTGTGAATTTCAAAAGCTGAGGAATTTTACATCAATTAAACACCTAGCAGGAACTCATTTATTAAATTAGATGCACCTTAAAATCTCAAAAGTACAATAATCCTAAATAATAATATGCAGTCTGTGAACAGATACATCTTTGCTGGTATAACATGCCAAATCTTGTCTATCATATTTGACCCCAAAAATATACTTGTCAATCAGAAGATCCTACAACACACACACACACCTTTGTCACCTTTCTAAATTCAAACATAATACCTACTGCATTCTACCAATTTAATAATACAAAGTACAGCAGAGTTAATAAACATTAGAAAGAGAGCCAAAAGTATATATTCCAAGAATTTTATTTAATATACTTAAAAATTACTACTAGGTAAATGGGTTCACTCCTGCACTTCCAATTACATCAGAATTATGATTACATGTCAAAGAAAATAGCCCTACCCACCCCCAATACATTAGATACCCACAAAACTTAGGAAACTATTTTTTACTGAGCATACCATGTTAAATGGGAGCAACATGAAGCATTAAAAAATTAATAAATGAGCTTTCTATTTAAAGATTTTTAGTACTTATCCATGTAAATTACTTTAGGAATTTAAAATTTAATGCTGCATATATAAAGTTAGCTTTTCCAAGGCTAAAAACTTTATAATCTCACATTCATTGCCTTTAGTGATACTGGAATGGATAAGAAGCGAAAGGGGAGGAAGGATGGCCAAAGAGACAAAAGGAGCGGGCAGGATGAACACTGTGTGCACAGGAGGGCAGCCAACTGTTCAATCAACCAGCACACGGCCCTAACAGTGAAAGACATACCTGCCGTGAGAAAGTATCACGTACAGGTTTTATTGCTTTAACATAGAAGTATGGTGAAGAGTTAACAGTAATAAGACAAAACAAAATTTTTGAAAAATATAGCAGGGAAATACACACAATGGAATTCTACTCAGCAATAAAGAAGAACAAAATAACAGCATTCGCAAGAAAATGGAAAGATCTGAAGAACATTATGTTAAGTGAGATTAGCCATCCACAAAAAAAGAAGGGACATATGTTTTCATTAATATGCGCAACTTAGGGAGTAATGGGGACACAAAAGGGACTCCAATGACTACACGGAGAACCCTCAGTGGTGCAAGGGAAGGGGTACAAGGGAAGGGGAAGGGTAAGAAAGAAGTGAATCTATGGAATTACTGTCATAAACAATGTGTACATATGAGATTATACCAACATCATTCTCAGAGCTACATGTGGGGGGGAGGCGGGGAGGAGGTGGGGGGGAGGGACACCAAGAGCTGTGTG